>JALXFT010003619.1:45000-67500 GCA_023376895.1 Aspiorhynchus laticeps | reverse complement strand
GATTACAGCTTCTAGACGCCTCTTGTATGGAGAGACCAGTCGTCTGCATTGCTCAGGAGTGATTCTGGCCCATTCTTCCACACAAATGGTCTTTAAATCTTGAAGGTTCCTTGGGCCTCTTTTATGAACTTTGATCTTCAGTTCTCTCCATAGATTTTCTATGGGATTTAGGTCAGGTGATTGACTGGGCCATTCAAGCAGCTTGATTTTCTTTCTTTGAAACCACTTCATTGTGTCCTTGGCCTTGTGTTTGGGATCATTGTCTTGCTGAAATGTCCACCCTCTTTTCATTTTCAGCTTTCTGATAGATGGCAGTAGATTTTTATCCAGAATGTCCCGGTACATTTCTCCATTCATCCTGCCTTCAATAATATGAAGTCTGCCAGTACCCCTTGCTGAAAAGCAGCCCCAAACCATGATGCTTCCACCCCCAAACTTAACTGTTGGTATGGTGTTCTTGGGGTGGTGGGCAGTGCCATTTCTTCTCCAAACATGGTGTGTAGAATGACTGCCAAAAAGTTCAATTTTGCTTTCATCTGACCATACTATAGTCTCCCAATAATCCACAGGCTTCTCCAAATGCTCTTTCGCAAACTTTAACCGAGCCTCAACATGCTTTTTGTTCAGCAATGGAGTCTTGCGTGGTGAGCGTGCATGGATGCCATGGCGGTTCAGTGCATTGCTTATAGTTTTCTTTGAAACAACAGTACCTGCTGATGCAAGGTCTTCCTGAAGTTCTGCCCGAGTGGTTCTTGGCTCTTGGAGAACTCTCCTGATTATTCTTTGGACTCCTCGGACAGGGATCTTACGTGGAGCACCTGATCGTGGCTGGTTTATGGTGAACTGATGCTCTTTCCATTTCCGGATAATGGCCCCCACAGTGCTCACAGGAACATTCAGCATTCTGGAAATGCGCCTATAACCATTCCCATCAAAATGCTTTTCAACGATAAGATTACGAAGATCTACAGAGACTTGGTTTTATGCAGACCAGTCAAGTTCTTCCACACTGACTCAATCAATCATTTTCTTTTTGAACCTTGTCTTATACACAGAGACATTGTCATGTTAGAATAGAAAAGCAACCCAGGCTCATTGGAAATCCGTGTCTCTACATACATTTCTGCAACACCGTAATTATGTACCTTGCAGCACGTTTCGCGGCAGTTTCAAAGTGAAATGTCCAGGGAGCGGCGCTAAAACACACGTTTAATACATGATCGTGACACGTTTTTATTACGTTGGTACAGGCACGTATTGCAGTGTTTTTATTATGCTGCTTGAGGTACATTTTGCTGTCATTCATAATTCAAATATCCGGTGAGTGTCGCTAAAGATTAAGCTCTATGAAGTTGGAAGTATCCCCTACACCAAACCCAAACCTAAACCTACCCGAAAGTGTTAACAAATGCAAAAGTGATCTAAAAACGTATTCGCTGATGCAGCCATGCTATTTTAACGTCCTTATGCAGATTTGAGCTGTTTTTTTGAACTCTGGGATTCGTACCGGAGCTCTTCTTCACCGAAGTGCAACGCTGTATCGCGTGAGCTACCGAGTAAACTTATTGAGTTAGTAAACTCATACATATGAAGCTGTATATGTGACGACAACGTTCAAAAGTATCAGTTTTCAAATCGTGCAGGATGTTAAAATTGTTTAGAAGTCATAACATACCATTCTGCAAGTAACTGAGAAAATAATCAAAACTGTTCCTGTAAGTCACACTTCGTGTGAAAAGGAATAAAAGTGGTCAGAGTTTTACTGCCTCTAGTGTTGATTTCAACTGGAAACTGCAGTGAATCATACATATAGGTACGTTTTTTTCAGTTTTGCAGAAATGTATGTAGAGACACGTATTTCCAATGAGCCTAGGTTGTAGAAAAGAGTCCAAACTGTTGCTATAATATTAGAAGCACACAATATATGCTTTAACATTAAGATTTGTACTCAAAAAAATTACTAAAGTAGTCAAACCTGATCATTAGAAAGGGTGCCAATACTTTTGGCAATATAGTGTATATCGCACTGAAGCATGCATGAGTGTCTCACCATAGCAGTAAACACAGGAACGTGGTTTTGCGGATATCGCTGGTCCGTATAACGTCCAGCACGCTGTACTTGCTGTTCTGGGACGCCGACTCTTTAATCTAGCAACGACCAAACACACAATTCATAACACCTCCAGCTAACCATGGGAACGCTCCCAGAACACTTCTTCAAGCTTAGGACAAAACAGTCTTAATATAACATTCGTATAACATTATCAATATCTGATGCATGTTCTCATAACGTTAACATGTTTAAAGACAAAATGGTGTTTTATGTGTTGAAAGAACATTCAAAAACTTAATAATAACAAAAAAACTGGAATGTTTTGAACATGTAAAAACATTCAGAAATAATGTTTTCATAACAGTATGATGGTTATGTTCTGTTTTGGTTTGGTTCTGTGTTCTGAGACTAATTTCTCAGCATCTTCCTGTTTGTTTCCAGAGTTACTCATTCGTTACCGTGGTTACTCATTGATTAGCGCACACCTGTTCCTTGTTTGGTTGATTATCTTTCCTCAGTTCTTTCTGTTCTTTGTTCGGTGTCGTCTTTATTCGAAGTGTGAGGTGCTTGGTCTCCTGCATGTTTATCTGGTTTATTAAAGATTTTGATATTCATTCTTTATCTTGCGTGTTCAAGAAAGCCCGATTCGGACGGTAATTGTTTTTCATATTGACGTCTGTAAAAATAAATGTACATATCACCTCAGTGATAAAACTCATAGATTCGGATGGTGATTTATTGACAGTGGAGTGAGTTCTGTGATCCTACGAACCCAGGAACGTGCTGCTCAGTCACATGATTGTCTGCTGTAAATAAAAAAAATATTATTATTTATTATTGTGTAAAATATATTTAAAATACTTATGTATTCTTATTATTCCAAGTATATTTTATAATATATTATCCTATTTATTATTTGATTATTTAAATATCCTGTTTAAAAATAGGAAAATAGACGCGCTATAGTTTTATATATTTATACGCATTATATATCTGTTTATAAAACACATTTTAGAATTGTATTGCATACCTGCTGCTGCCATAATAAAGACCCATTTCTAATGTTTACATGCTTTTCTTCTCTTTCTGCTCCCAGTCGCTGTGGTGGAGCGGTTATGAAGTATTGTTCTTTTAAATACTTTCCAGCATTTCAGAAATAAATATGTATGCAAATTACACCGAAGTACAACGCTACCGTACTGTGTTCAGGAGTGCTCGAAAAGGGATTAAAGGGATAGTTCACTTTGAAATTAAAATGTGGTATCTATCAGCTTACCCCAAGGGCATCCAAGATCTAGGTGTCTTTTTTTCTTCAGTAGATCCAATTTTGATGTTTTTAGGTCAAACCGTTCTAGTCTGTCAGTCATATAATGGCAGGTATAGGTCACTGTCTCTATAAGAGGGAAAAAGAACATTCAAATTAAACAATTCCCCATCGTAACTACACATTGATGGCCTAAGACACGAAACGAGCGGTTTGTGTGAGAAAACGAACAGTATTTATATCGTTTTTTACCTCTTGTACACAACCATGTCCAAGTGATCTGAGTGCGCACACACATCCGGTGTGTGACGTGTGTGTGCGCGCGCTCTGGCTCACGCTGCATTCACACGGGGCGTCGGCGTCAACGCTTGACGGACGGCGTGTCTGAAGCGTGGTGCTGACGCGCCGTCATAGTTACAACAACCAATCACATACTTCTCTGGTGTTGCATGAACGGGATTGGGTATTTGCATGAGGCGATTTGATTGGCTGACGCCTCCGTTGGCGCTTGAAAAGTTGAAAAGGTTTCAACTTCTGCCGCGAGCAGCGCCAGTGAAGCGACGCGACGGACCCACAATTCAGTTCGGCAACGCTTGACGTCACTCCATACAAAGTCAACGAGAGGCGTTGACGCCGACGCCCCGTGTGAATGGGGCGTTAGTCTGCGCAAGCCCGGAAAGCGCCGGAAGTGATCTCTCGCGCGTATATGTCACTCATGCGCACTCAGATCACTTGGACATGGTTGTGTACAAGAGGTAAAAAACGATATAAATACTGTTCGTTTTCTCACACAAACCGCTCGTTTCGTGTCTTAGGCCATCAATGTGTAGTTACGATGGGGAATTGTTTAATTTGGATTTCTCTGTGCATGTTCTTTTTCCCTCTTATAGAGACAGTGACCTATACCTGCCATTATATGACTGACAGACTAGAACGGTTTGACCTAAAAACATCAAAATTGGATCTACTGAAGAAAAAAAGACACCTACATCTTGGATGCCCTTGGGGTAAGCTGATAGATACCACATTTTAATTTCAAAGTGAACTATCCCTTTAAACACTGAATTTTGAATCGATTTCTTCTCGTAAACTCAGAGATGTAGATTCGGACGGCAATTAAATTACCACACGACCGTGGTGTTTGTCAAAAAAACAGTAGATAATTCAGCCGGGGATTTTAACGGAGGGTGGTGAGAGATACACACTGACATCTTGGATTCAGACGGCATTAAAATCATCAACTACCCCCTGTATATGCTGAAAATACCTTACGTCCCCCTGAGAAACAATTACCGTCCCAATAGGGCTTAAGTGACAAACAGTTTCAAAAATGGGTGTTTTAAACATTGAGCGAACATTCAAATGTTATGTTTTCTTTACATTTTCAAAGTTATGGAGTGAAATATTCCTCTAATGTTTGCATAACCAAAAAAAACATCCTTAAAGGGGTCATATAATGCTATATCCACTTTTACAAGTTGATTGTACTGAGATGTGTGTTGGCAGTGCCTGTACACAACCATCCTATAATGATAAAAATCCATCCAGTGTTTTTTTTTTATCTCCTAATATGTTTTCCCCGGTCTCAAATCGAGCTGTTCGTCTTGTGACATCACAAGATCAGAGGCCCCGCCCACGATTGTTTGATTGACAGCAGTGTTTCAGCATAGACTGCACTGGTGTCTTACCTTAGCCCCGCCCTGAGTGAGCCGTCATCAGTTGTTTCACCAGCAGATGTAGATTGACTCCTAAGCGACTGAGGTGTTTAGTTGTTGGATGTAATAATGAATACAGCAGTCGTCATTTACTCGCATCATCTGAGCAGCTGAAGAGGATTACGTTTGTTTCTGAAGGGAATATGTGCCCTCGAACTACATAAATGCGTCTATGTTCGCGCGAATCATTCGTGATCCAGCTTCACCTCCAGAAAAAGTGAGTACAAGGTTTTTTAAATGAATCTTTGCAAATCGCCTTTCCTAATAATGTGCTAATTAGCAAGTTTCACGATGAATGCGGCTAAAGTAAACAATCCCTCAGAGAGGGCTCAGAAGAGAGGGGCGGAGTCAGCAGAAGAGAGGGGCGGAGTCAGCAGAGCTCATTAACATTTAAAGGAGAATGACACAAAACCGCTTGCTCTGACAAGAGCTGTTTTTGAGATAAAAAAGGTGTTTTTTACACTACCAATGAAAAATTTTAACCAAACTATGTTACAGACTTTTCATTAAGACCCTAAAGAATAATATCAACTTGTGGAAAATGGGCATTATATGACCCCTTTAATAAATTGAAAAAAACAGATGTTTAGAGTGTTTGAAAAGCATTCAGAAATAAAGTTTTCATAGCTTAAAAAAACCCTTAGCATTCCTAAGGTCTGTTTTTGAATGGGATTTGTACCTCAGGAGGGACATTGGAATGCTATGGGAATATTATTGAAAGGTTCTTGTTTATATCAGCGGGGTTATAGTCTTCTCAGTGCAGTGGGACCAGACTCAGACCTCAGACTGGTTGAAGATCACGTCTGGAGCTGCGACTTTGTTCTTCTTCGCTGCTTCTCTCACGATGGCCTCAGCTTCCAGCACGCGTCCCTGAGAGAGAAGCCATCGCGGAGACTCCGGGATCAGCCTGAGGATTTGTTTAGGAGAAAACACCATGATCTATTGTAGGGAAGGACTGAAGGGTCAAGTGGCTAATGATGAGAACTGCACCGATACTAACGAAGCGCTCACACTAGGCTTTCAGCATGAGATGTGACAGCATGCTCTTATTAAAAACTATAATTCAACATATAACAAATGATCCAAAATGTGAAAGCATAGTGTACCTTTCTGCACTGTAAAAAAACGGCGGCTGTGGTTGCCGGAATTCTACCGTAAAAAATACGGTAACATTTTAGGTTTTACGGTTTTAACTTAAATTTACAGTTAAATACCGTAATTTCATTAACTGATATAATGTTAATATACCAATCTATTGAAGTACTGAAATCTGTATCTTTGTAATACACTGATAACCACCAAAAGCAGTATTATTAATTAATACCCAGCAGGCACCAGACGTCTATGTAACGTCAGGTTGACGTTGGACATGATGTCAGACAGACGTTGCATTTTGGTTGAAAATGAAAATCGGGTTAATTTGACGTTGAATTAACGTTGGATTCTTGGTTACACAACCTAAAAATCAACAAAATCTCAACATCAGCTGACGTCGGTATTGGACATCAATTTAACATTGACATTAGACGTTGGATTTACAGTGAAATTTGGTCACCCGACGTCGCAACCAAAATTTAACCAAATATCAACGTCTTGTGTTGTGACGTTGTGTGCCTGTTTTGTGCCTGCTGGGTAACATAGAAGAAGCACAGCATCATTCACACAAACACTAATCACCATCATGATGATCTCAATAAACTGAAATATGCAATAAACATTAATTTAACAACATTAGATGTAACATACAACCCTAATAAACATAACTGATAAGAAACAACTAAGAAGAAACTTCAAATTCAAACAAAATTTGAAATGCAGGGAATTCTGGGAACGTCAGTTTACTGTTTTTCCCTGTATGTTTTACACTTACTGTTAACCATTTAACAGGTTTTTACTGTAGCTTTTTAATTTTTACTGTCATTTTTTACAGTGTGCAGTGCTGCAGATTTAAAACGTCTTTAGATTCAGAACTTTGTGATGTCTTCGCTAGGGCTGGGTATCGAGTTCGATGCTTTTTAGGCACCGACCGAATTGCCTCGATACCACCGAGTATCGAAAAACATCTTGTCGCTCGGTACCAGATTTCGATACCTAAGGGGTTAATCTCATCAGCGTCAGTGAGCCAGCCTGCAGCACTAGGTGTCTTCGACTAGAAGCGACGCGGCGCTGATCGATCAGTGTTTGACATCCGCGAGAGCGATTCGAAAGCGTACGGATCTGCTCTCTATATAGCGATGTTTCGTTTACTACACACAGACTGAAGCGCGCTCGCGGTGGTTTCAGCGTCTGCGTCTAAATGAGGACATAAACACATGAACAACATCTCCAGAACTGCTCTGAGAGTCATGAGCATTTTACCGTTTGATTTGAGTTAATCTAGCATCATATCATATACACACAGAACTGTAAAGGTATTCACGGCAACCCGTCAAAATAAAAGTCCGGTTTAATTTAGAAGACACTGCGGCAGAAATATATTAATATTGTTCAGCATACTGCTACTACTAGGCTACTATTAAAATTATTAAAACTTTTTTTTTTTAAGTCATGATCACAACATTTCTTGTGTTTTAATTTTAATAGTACAATTTTGTTTGCCTAAATAAAGTTCGATTTTCAATAATTTAAAAGATAAATTAAATTAATGTTTTATGCATTCATTTGAAAACCAGATACAGAATTTCTGAGGAAAAATAAAACTTTCATAAGGCTATACATTTGAATAAACTCAGTAGTTTTTATGCATTCAAATAATTAGACATACTACAACACAGAATTTAATAACAATAAAACATATGTGAAAGAAAATAAAACACCCACTTATGAAAGTAGATAGATTTTCAATTCAAGTCTTTAACCTAGAATAAATTAATAGAAATGATGATTCTGTCTGAGCTATGTGTTTTAAAACGAACACGCACTAGTGTAAACTGAAACTATTTGAGCTTTATTAAAATTATTTGCACTGATTTATTAGATATATATTGTTTCTTCGTGCAGTGGCTCAGGAGACGAGTCTAAGTCTGTAAAAATGTCAACAAGCTGAAAAAAAAATGTTGAGATTAAACTAAACAACGATTAAAACTGATTTCATAAAATTGGTATCGAAAAAAGTATCGTTCAGGAGCCGGTATCGATCTCAGGTATCGGTATCGGTATCGGTATCGAAATTTTTGAATGATACCCAGCCCTAGTCTTTCCAGTGTGAATGCAGCAGAAAGTGTAGTGTGAGCTTGAAACCAGTCTGGTTTTCTTGAGACTCACCACCACAGTGGGATGTAGACCACGGTCAGGCCCGACAGAACCCTCAGTAGTGTCCTCCAGTCACGGACGACGAAGGCGATCCACGGCAGCAGCATGTAACCGATGCAGTAATGCAGACTCGCTCCCAGCGTCGTGAAGAGAACACGCAAGGACTTACTCAGCACTTCACTGCCTGCGACAACATAATACATCTAGAGCATCCCATGCACACGCTTAAAGAGACAGTTCTTCATTGGCTTTGATAGTTCAAGAAGAACCCAGCACATGCATGGAACCTTTCCAATGCACAAAAGCTTCTTTATAATGCAAAAATATTTTAGATTATAAAAATGTTCCTCACACTAAGAAAAAAACCAACCTGGTCTCATGGCATAAACATACCTGGGTGCACTTTTTAGCGAGACCGTTTTTACGTACCTTACTGCACATTTCAGTTTCAAAGAGAAATGTCCAGTGAGTGGCGCTAAAACACGGGTTCAATATGTAAACCCTGGCACGTTTTTATTATGTTGATATACACTATATTGCCAAAAGTATTGGCACCCTCTTCTTTATGAACAGAAAAATGCACTTCCAAATCTGTGGCAACAACGATGGGAACATAATTCATGTATTTAAAAATTGTATTTCATCTCTGTTGCAACAGTTTTGTAAGTGTCTAAAATGACTGAACCCATATGTACAAGTCATTGGTGTTTGGTGATGAGTTTTTGTCTCAAGGTCTGCATTTACAGTCACACCAGAGGTGTTAAACTGGGATTAGGACTTGGTTTTATGCAGACCAGTCAAGTTCTTCCACACTGACTCAATCAATCATTTTCTTTTTGAACCTTGTCTTATACACAGAGACATTGTCATGTTAGAATAGAAAAGAGTCCAAACTGTTGCTATAATATTAGAAGCACACAATTTCCTAGAATATCATTATATGCTTTAACATTAAGATTTGTACTCATAGAAATTACTAAAGTAGTCAAACCTGTTCATTAGAAGGGGGCGCCAATACTTTTGGCAATATAGTGTATGTACGTATTGCTGTGTTTTTATTACGTTGATATTGGTTCAGAATTCAAATATCCGGCGACCGTCGCTAAAAATTTATGCGCTATTGTGTTGGAAATATCCCCTGCACCAAACCCAACCCTAAACCTACCTGTGTTGACAAATGCAAAACTGATATAAAAACGCATTTGTTGATGCAACTGTGCTATTTGAACTTCTTTATATGCAGATTTGAGCTGTTTTGTCGAAGCGTAGTTACACGGGATTCGATTCAAGTACGTCTCTGTACTCCGTGAGCTAACCTGTCGTGTATGAAAACCCACAGATATGAAGCTGGATATGTGTGATGCTAACACTCAAAAGCATCAGTTTTCAAATTTCCATGTCATAACATGATATTCTTCAAGTAATTGTGCGAAAATTACGCTTTATTAATCAAAACCCTGTAAATTTGTGTGAAAAGGAATAAAAGGCGTCGCCTCTAGTGTTCATTTCTTTTGGAAAATGCAGTGATATGTACTTATTGGTACGTATTTTGCGTCTCGCTAAAAAGTGCGCACAGGTACGTTTATGCCATGAGACCAGGAAGAAAAAACTGTTCTTTGGTTGGTTCTTCATGGCATTCTTATGAAAACCCCTTTATTTTTAAGAGTGCATGTGTTTCCAGCATATCTCAGACTGTGAAATAGTTCATCAGCAGACTATATTCACTTCAGTGACATCTTATGTGTGACCCTGCAGCACAAAAGCAGTCATCAGTAACACAGGTATATTTACAGCAATAGACAACAATACATTGTATGGGTCAAAATTATACATTTTTCTTTTATGCCAAAAATCATTAGGATATTAAGTAAATATCATGTTCCATGAAGATATTTAGCAAATTTCCTACCATAAATATATCAAAACTTAATTTTTGATTAGTAATATGCATTGCTAAGACTTCATTTGAACAACTTTAAAGGTGATTTTCTCAATATTTTGATTTTTTTGCACCCTCAGATTCCAGATTTCAAATAGTTGTATCTCAGCCAAATATTGTCCTATCATAACAAACCATACATCAATGGAAAGCTATTTATTCAGATGATGTGTGGTGAAAAGTTAACCCTTATGACTGGTTTTGTGCTCCAGGGTCACATTGTATAATATGCTTACCAAGCACAAACGCTGTGATGTACAGGGAGATCTGGACTGTGCCAACCAAAAAATACAGAAGACAGAAGATCAGCCAGGAGTCGGAGAAGGACTGCGCCAGCATCACTAGAGCTTCTGCCACCAGAGACGTGAAGAAAACCTTCCTCCTGCCGAACCTGACGAGACACCAGACCTCACTGTGTGTCTCTAACAGCGGTGGTGAGGAGGGAACACACCACTTGCAGTAAACAATAACTATCAAAAGATTTAGTGAATGTTTGCACTGATTATGACGTGTGGACAAAAGCAGTACCTGTCAGAAAGCTGTCCAGAAACCAGAGAGCCCAGCAGGTAACCCATGTATAGTGTTGAGGTTGCGAACGGGACTCTCCACTCGCTGTCACACACCAGATCCCACTGCGTCACAACACAACAACAGCTTACCATCATATGCTCTTTATACACTGTTACATTTACATTTATGCATTTAGCAGACGCTTTTATCCAAAGCCACTTACATTGCATTCAAGTTACAGTTCTACATTTGATCAGCTCTTGCTTTCCCTGGGAATCGAACCCATGATCTTGGCGTTGCTAGCGCCATGCTCTACTGTTTGAGCTACAGGGAAGCTTTAATAACACTGTTATTAATATTACTGGTGGAATCCTACGACTTGTTTCACTTCTGTTTCAGTTTTTATAACCATTTCTTATCATGTGTAAGTTGTTGTTGTTGTTTAGCATGTGTGTTTGGCTCAGTGTTATTTGTATTTGTTATCTATTTTAATTGTAGTTAAATTATGTCTGAATTTAGTATAGGTCTTTTATTAAGTTTTAGTTTTATTTAATTTGAGTTATTTTAATACTTCAACAAACTAAATGGAAATGAAATAATATACATATTGAATTTATAAATGTGTGTGTGTGTGTCTGTGTGCGCGTGTCTGTGTGTGTGTGTTGTGTGTGTGTGTATGTAGTGTGTGTGTGTGTGTGTGTATGTTGTGTGTGTGGTGTGTGTGTGTGTGTTGTGTGTGTGTGTGTGTGTGTGTGTTATGTATGTGTGTGTGAGAGAGATGTGTGTGTGTGTGTGTGTGTGTGTGAGAGAGAGTGTGTGTGTGTGTGTGAGAGAGAGAGGTGTTGTGTGTGTGTGTGTGAGAGAGTGTATGTGTGTGTGTGTGAGAGAGAGAGTGTGTGTGTGTGTGTGTGTGAGAGAGTGTGTGTGTGAGAGAGAGTGTGTTGTGTGTGTAGAGAGTGTGTGTGTGTGGTGTGTGTGTGTGTGTGAGAGAGAGAGAGTGTGTGTGTGTGTGTGTGTGTGTGTGTGTGTGTGGTGTGTGTGTGTGTGTGTGTGTGTGTGTGTGTGAGCGAGAGTGTGTGTGTGAGAGAGTGTGTGTGTGTGTGAGAGAGTGTGTGTGTGAGAGAGTGTGTGTGTGTGTGTGTGAGAGAGAGAGAGTGTGTGTGTGTGTGTGTGTGTGTGTGTGTGAGTGTGTGGTGTGCGAGTGTGCGAGTGTAGGGTTATTAATGATTAGTAAGGTATTGTTAAGTTTAGGTATTGGGTAGGATTAGGGATGTAAAATAAGGCATTAATATGTGCTTAATTACTACTAATAAATGGCTAATATTCTAGTAATATGCATGTTAGTAAGCAACTAGTTAAGAGACCTTAAAATAAAGTGTTATGCAAAGGTTTGCTTTTGAGATGTGCTTGAATGCAGTGGTCCGTTTTGCAAGAGATGTGAGGTATTTTGCATTTTGTGTGCAATTCTTGGATTAAGTTTTGAAAATGTGTGTAAGCAGTTGAAAAAAAAAACGGTATAATGCATGAATCTTCCTCAATGTAGTTTTGCATGCACTGACCTCCGAGACGATGGTGGAGAGGTAGACGTCTGTGCCGTAGCTCCATCCGTCCACACACGTCTCCAGAGTAATGTCTGTCAGATTGACCTCCAGCGGAGAGTAACCCTGCGCACACAGCTTTCTGACCGTCTCCAGCCTGTATCTCCAACACTGACTCGGCTGGAGTTCTCCATTGAGCATCTCATGGGGAATACTGGCTCTCAGCCATTCATCACTTAGATTTCCATCCACTATCCGACAGTGATGTGACGGCGAAGCCCCGACAAACACTATATAGAGGCTGTGAAGCCCTGTGGAGATGTAGACGGCGTTTAAGAGAAAGAAAAGGATGAGAAAAAACGGTCCCGTTTGGCCTAGAAAGGCGGTGTCCTTGTCATAACTTCCCATTCTGAGAGTGATTACTGAAGAATCAGCTGACTGTGAAGATGCCTCTGTATTACCACATGTTGCAGAGGTCAGCTTTGGGTTTAGTTCTTTGGAAAGATATCTGGAGAAGAACGCCGCTATCCTCTACACTGTAAAAAATTAATAGACATTTATGTATCAAATTCTTCTTCTATTATAATCATGTGTATATGCATGCGTGTATAGAAGTCTGTATGAGAATGAGCTGCGCCTACACTGTAAATATAAATCATGCACTGTAAAAAAATATTTCAGTAAAATTTACGGTAAAAAACTGGTGGCTGTGGTTGCCGGAATTCTACCGTAAAAAATACGGTAACAACATTTTAGGTTTTACGGCTTTAACTTAAATTTACAGTTAAATACCGTAACTTCATTAACTGATATAATGTTAATATACCAACCTATTAAAGTACTGTAATCTGTTTGTAATACACTGATAACCACCAAAAGCAGGAGCTGATGAGAGTCACATGATGAACCAAAGCAGCTTTTAAATAATAACATATATAGAAGATGCTTCACACAAACACTGATCACCATCATGATGACATTCATTAAACTAAAATATGCAATAAACATTAATTTAACAACATTAGGTGTAACATACAACCCTAATAAACATAACTGATAAGAAAAAACTAAGAAGAAACAGTTATTTCAAAGAAAAAACACCAAATTCAAACAAAATTTGAAATGCATCGCAGGGAATTCTGGGAACGTCAGTTTACGGTTTTCCTGTAAATTTTACAGGAATTTACCGTTAACCATTTAACAGGTTTTTACTGTAGCATTTTCACAGTTTTTTACCCTTAAAATTACGGTAATTTTTTACAGTGTGGGTCTAAAAAATTAAAGTGATACTTAAAAATAGTGAGTATATTTCATTAAAGAATTGTGATCCAGTGTTGTATAGAAAATAGAGGACTTTTTACTAATAAAACCAAGAGATGTGTTTTCATCATTGTTTTAAAGGAAACTTCAGCAGTTTTGAGGCTTTAATTGAGAAACTGATTAAACTAAAAAAAATTAGGGAAAGGCGGCTATCTATTTATTTTAAGAGAATTAACTCAATTTTGCAGTTTTATTTTAGAGGTGATTGTTATGCTTTGCATATGGCTGGATATGGAGAGTAAATATTGAAATTAAATGCTATTTTATGCATTTTTGAGTCTATTAATGTTTAATATTCAGTTAACATTTGAAAGAGTTTCTGTTACGTTGAAGTTTCCATTGAGTAGAGCTTATGGTTATGGAGCTTATGGTTATGGATAATACTCCTATAAGGCATTAAGCCTTGTTCAATGAGCACTTTCCAGTATTTCTCAAGTATTTGAGCTGTTTACAGTCTTTTAAATGTACAAAATAACTCAAAGTCAAATACAAACAGGCCTCACTCAAAACCACAGACTTCTGAGAATCAACTTAAAATAAATGAACACATCTCACTAATTATATTAAATTAATTGTGTCATTAATTTAGGAGATCTTACATGATTTATTCAAGTAGATTCCATTAAAAAATCAAGTTGTAAAAACTACTCAAAAATATTAAGTGTAATATTGTGACATTTAGTTTGTTAAATAGGCTACACGCTGATTTCTATGGAAAGCAGCAATAATAATCCTTTCAATTAATGGACATGTTTTATTCCTATCAAATACACATTGTGTAGGTTACTATAAAGTTTACTCTGTTTTTCTCCCAGCTAACTGACCACTTACTTTCATGTATTTCGGGAGAAATATTATCAACATGGTCATTATTGTGTCTGCATGACACGTCGCTATGGAAATAATAAAATTATATGTATAGAATATTTAATTATTTAATATTGCACTTTTGTATAATTACCACTGTCCATTGACATATATCACGAATATAAAATAAAATAAAATAAACGGTCATTTCATGTAGACTACTCTTGGGGGCCCTCTGGTGGCCACGGGGCCCTAAGCAGCCGCTTAGTTCGCTTATGCCTTGGGCCGGCTCTGACTGCTGGTCAAATATTACAACATTATCAGTGAAAGCTGTAAAGACAGATTTTTACTTAAGTAAAAGTACTTGCTTTTAAAAGTACTTAAAAAAAGGAAATTTACTTTTTTAAGTCAATGCAGTGTTTTAAAACCCAGCAACACAACTGTAGCTGTATAACTTTACAACAGCAACGCTGCTTTAACAAAAGAGCAAAACAGCAAGATTTTTTTACATAAAAATGTTAAAAATGCTCTTTATTTGTTCTCGCAGTCTTTGATGTCACACACAGAACAATCTGTGCAGTGCTGCTTCAAGTCAAACACCTATTGTGTTTTATTAGGAGACGCACAACAGTTCTTCTGTGGCTTTATAGGGAATATTTTCATTTACACGATTTTGCAAAATCAGACCATATTGTGCCTAATATGTACCACAAGTACCATGTTGCCTCCAGGCAACATACTTTATTTTAGTTTTTGTTAATAAAATTAGACACCCATTTAATTGATAAATGCTATCTCAGGGTAGTAGAACTCAAACACTAATCAATGAAAATGCAAAAACGTGGTTGCATGACCCACAGGAGTATATTTTGGTATATTGGTGTATAATTTTTCTCCAACGAAAAGTCATTTATCATCAATTTTCATTCATATAACTGCCTACAAAAAATCTGTGTCACCTTCATTAGTAAGTAAAGAAGTATTTTCAAAAACTTTACATTATATACAGTGTCCTCCACTAATATTGGCACCCTTGGTAAATATGAGCAAAGGCGGCTGTGAAAATAAATCTGCATTGTTTATCCTTTTTATCTTTCATTCAAAAAATTCACAAAATTCCAACCTATCATTGAAGTAATGCAATTGAGAGTGGGGGGGAAATCTCATTGTGAAATAAATGCTTTCACTATTTCATGTTGGCCACAATTATTGGCACCCAATTATTGCAACGTCCTTTTCCCAGCACAACAGCTCTGAGTTTTCTCCTATAATGCCTGAAGAGTTTGGAGAACACCTGATAAGAGATCAGAGACCATTTCTTCATCCAGAATCTCTCCAGATCCTTCAGATTCACAGCTTCTTCTCTTCAGTTCACCTCACTCATTTTCTACAGGGTTCAGGTCAGAGGACAGAGACAGCAATGGTAAAGATTCATTTTGTGCTCAGTGACCCATTTTTGTGTTTGTTTTGATGTTTGTTTTGGATTGTTGTCCTGCTGGAAGATCCAAACACGGCCCATTATAAGATTTCTAACAGAGTCAGTCAGGTTTTGATTTTTTATCTGTTGGTGTTTGATGGAATCCATGATGCCATGCATCTGAACAAGATGTTCAGGACCTCCAGCAGAAAAACAGGCCCACAACATTAAAGATCCAGCAGTATATTTAACCGTGGACATGGGGTACTTTTTATCCCTGTTTGCACTAAACTCATCTGGTGGGTTTGCTGCCAAAAAGCTCTTTTTTCAGTTTCATCTGACCATAGAAGCCAGTGCCATTTGAAGTTCCAGTCGTGTCTGACAACTGAATTTGCTGGAGTTTGTTTTTGGATGAGTGAGGACAATTTTTCTTGAAACCCTCCTGAACAACATGTGCTGATGTAGGGGATGTTTGATATATTTTTTTAGGTTTCTGACCCCAAGACTCAACTAATCTCTGCAATTCTCCAGCTGTGATCCTTGGAGAGTCTTCAGCCACTCAAACTCTCCTCCTCACCGTGCATTAGGACGATATAGACACGTCCTCTTTCAGGCAGATTTTTAACATCTTTAGTTGATTGGAACCTCTTAATTATTACCCTGATGTGGGAATGGGGATTTTCAATGTTTTAACAGCTAACAGCTTAATAGCTAACGGATCTCGAACCCACGCAAAAGAGCGATAATCCTCTTTAAAGTACATCGCAAATTGTTTTCTCATTGCTGACAGGTGCTCAGACGCTGATTGAAATAGGGAGGAGAAATCGTGTGACGTGCCTGCATCAGTGATAAAGTCTGCAAGGCTGGGGAACATGTCGCAGTTCCCTCGACTGATGCGGCCATGCCAGAGGTCTAGTTTTTGTGTGAAGGCGTGCACTTTGTCTGCAAGGAGCAAAATCTGAGTTTCGCGGCCTTGCAAAGACAGGTTGAGGCCGTTCAAGCGGTCAAATATATCGACCAAATAGGACAGAGATGCAAGCCACATAGTGTCATCCAGATGCTTCGCCAGATCTGATTTGATTTCTGTCAAAAACCACTTCACCTCCTCTCACAGCTCATACAACCGCTGTAACACCCGCCCCCTGGAGAGCCAGCGAACTTCAGTGTGCAGAAGCAGCTATTCGTGCCCTGACCCCATCTCCTGGCAGAGGACCCCAAACAAGCGAGAGTTGATTTGATGAGATTTATCATTTTCACGGATAAAAATATCAAGGACATTGAAAATGGCTTCTCCTGTAGTGTGCTACTGAAGAGGCCGGCAAAACAGGACATCGTCCTCGATCGCCTTGTCCCGCAGATACCTGACATAGGTGAGGAGCTGTGCCTGCCCAGCAATATCAGTGGATTCGTCCAGCTGCAGCGCGTAGTAAGGACTCTTTTTTACGAACTCTATCAGTTGCTCTCTGATATCATTGGACATGTCTTCAATTCTCCTAGCGACTGTGTCATTGGACAGTGGTACTGCACCGAGTTTGGCTGCTGCACTATCGCCTATCATTATTCTGCACATGTCTTGCGCTGCCGGCAAAATGAGAGTCTCGGCGATTGTATGCGGTTTACCCAGTTTACCGATTCTTTTGGCCACTACATACGATGCCTCCAAACACTGTTTAGACACAGTGCTGTGCACTGAAATGGTTGCCTGTTGCTGATGGAGGCCATCAAGCTTTCTTTTAAAATATTCAGCCGGTTTATTTTTAATGCCAGCATGCTTTGTTTCGAGGTGCCTTTTTAATTTGCAGGGCTTCATACTGTCGTTTGCCAGCACCTCGGCACACACGACACACTGAGGTCTCACATCAGCCGTGACTGTAAACCCAAACTGCAGGTATGCTTCATCGTACCTTCGAAGCTTTTTTGCAGCTGGTGGTGCGTCGGTTGGCTTGTTTGTCCTCACAAGAAATTTCTCCATTTTTGTTATGTGTTTTCAATAAAGTTTAGGCAATATGTAACTGTGTGTGTGGCTATGTTGAGAGACGTATCAGGGGCTAATCAGTCGGGACTTAGGCACGATCTTTAATTAAACGAACAAAATAATTATTTTGCAGACAATTCAGATTTTATTTTAATACTTAACGATTGTAGTGTGTGTGTGTGTCTTAGTCGCGTGGGTAGTTTTAGCTAAGTGTAGCTACTGCCTATAGCAGTTAAAAAAAATTACTGGCTAGGGCTGAGATTTGATCTAATCTTTAACAAGAATGTTTGTGGGTTTAGTCTTTAAAAAGACTGTTGGGGTTTTGTAGTATAGGCCTATGTAAATCGAGATTGATAACAGACTAGCGAGAGCTGGCACAAGCGAACTTGGCAAGAGACTAGACTAGAGTGAATGGAGAGCTATGTCGTGAGTCAATTTAAATGCAGTGATTTATTTTTGTGTGAGAGTGAGTGAACATTTACATTTACACCCCGCTCTGTAATGGTGCGTTCAAGTCATGTCGGATACATCGTATTTACGAGCTGAACGCACATGAACGCCACCACAAAGTCGTTATTACGAGTGGGAAACTCTAAATTTTCTTTAAGCCCTGAGTTTCCGAGTTGGGGGCGTGTCAGTGAGAGAGTTGGGGGCGTGTCTGTGAGAGAGTTGGGGCGTGTCTGTGAGAGAGTTGGGGCGTGTCCGTGAGAGAGTTGGGGCGTGTCTGTGAGAGAGTCGGGGGCGTGTCAGTGAGAGAGTTGGGGGCGTGTCAGTGAGAGAGTTGGGGGCGTGTCAGTGAGAGAGTTGGGGGCGTGTCTGTGAGAGAGTTGGGGCGTGTCCGTGAGAGAGTTGGGGCGTGTCTGTGAGAGAGTCGGGGGCGTGTCAGTGAGAGAGTTGGGGGCGTGTCAGTGAGAGAGTTGGGGCGTGTCTGTGAGAGAGTCGGGGGCGTGTCTGTGAGAGAGTCGGGGGCGTGTCTGTGAGAGAGTTGGGGGCGTGTCTGTGAGAGAGTTGGGGCGTGTCCGTGAGAGAGTTGGGGCGTGTCTGTGAGAGAGTCGGGGGCGTGTCAGTGAGAGAGTCGGGGGCGTGTCAGTGAGAGAGTTGGGGCGTGTCTGTGAGAGAGTCGGGGGCGTGTCTGTGAGAGAGTCGGGGGCGTGTCTGTGAGAGAGTTGGGGCGTGTCAGTGAGAGAGTTGGGGGCGTGTCTGTGAGAGAGTTGGGGGCGTGTCAGTGAGAGAGTTGGGGGCGTGTCTGTGAGAGAGTTGGGGCGTGTCAGTGAGAGAGTTGGGGGCGTGTCAGTGAGAGAGTTGGGGCGTGTCTGTGAGAGAGTTGGGGGCGTGTCTGTGAGAGAGTTGGGGGCGTGTCAGTGAGAGAGTTGGGGGCGTGTCTGTGAGAGAGTTGGGGCGTGTCTGTGAGAGAGTTGGGGGCGTGTCTGTGAGAGAGTTGGGGGCGTGTCTGTGAGAGAGTTGGGGGCGTGTCTGTGAGAGAGTTGGGGGCGTGTCTGTGAGAGAGTTGGGGGCGTGTCAGTGAGAGAGTTGGGGGCGTGTCTGTGAGAGAGTTGGGGCGTGTCAGTGAGAGAGTTGGGGGCGTGTCTGTGAGAGAGTTGGGGGCGTGTCTGTGAGAGAGTTGGGCGTGTCTGTGAGAGAGTTGGGGCGTGTCAGTGAGAGTTGGGGGCGTGTCAGTGAGAGAGTTGGGGGCGTGTCAGTGAGAGTTGGGGGCGTGTCAGTGAAAAAAACGTGTCGAATGCAATGGACGCAGCCAAAGACTAAAGATATGCAGCGTCGGTAAAGTTGTTGAAATGAATAAAATTATTATTTTTTGTAATGTACAATAAAACTATATAAGTTACACATACAAAATATTATATTATTGTATAATTATAATAGAATATATAATTATTCAGTTTACATCACCTTCATAAATGAAATAAAAACAGAAAAAAGAAAACACACAATGATGCACATTCTTCATTCATCATTTTATAGATGTAGAGTTGTAGAAAATAATTGAATTTTATGTAGAAAAGTTAAATCGCCATCTTGTTCCGACCAAAGTGAATCGAACGCACCCGACGTCGTAATAACGACTTGTCAACTCGTAAGTACGAACGTCCGAGGAGGACTTGAACGCAGCATAAGCGGCGGCCCTGTGCATGCGCGATTCATTTGCAGCCTGGACGCGGAGTGTGTGTCTGCTCTCTGCTCTGACTGCTGCGCGAGGCTACTGAGAGACTGACCGCCTGTGAGTGCTTTTGGACGGGAGAGGGGCTCACGGCAGCACCCGCTGCTCGTTGAGCACAGTAGGCCTAACTGCAGAGTGATTCGTGCTTTCGAGTCTCCAAACACCACAAAAGTCTCCAAAAACACCTGTAAAAGTCGCTGGATTTGTCGCTTTTGACAAAAAAAAAGTCGCCAGGAGGATGATTTGTTTGTTATAATCAGTGCTTGAAGTGGGGGGGAAAGGTGGCGGTACTCTCTTTGCATTGGCAAATCATTACATTTTTACAGTGAAAAACAAAACTTGGAGATATTGCTGTTACAACAATTTATTGTTATTTATTTATTAACAACATAAATGTATTTAAACATGTATGTGTGTGCGTGTATTTCACAAAAACTAAAGGAAAGCTCTAACTGTAGCCTATATTCTGACTAGTTTATTCGATTTATATATATATAAAACGAATAAACGAATATTTTATAATAAACGAATAATGAATAAATGAATAATAAACGAAAAACGAATATTTTTTTTATATATATAAAACTAAATACGACCTCACGTTTTATACGTTTGCAGCCTCTGAAACTTCCGTCCGTCATAAAAATTAATTCGGATGGTTCGATTTTCTGCATTTTTCGCATCCGTAGCAAATATTTTGAGGGGTGTTTTTGACAATTGAGAGCCACCAAATGACGAATATGAAAAAAACGAATAGGACAGTTTCGGACTCAGTCAGGGTGCGAGGACCTTAAACTTTTGAGGCTTGCGCAGCTTCTCGAGGAGAAATCAAACAAATGAGCGTCGTTTTCTAAAGTCTATGAGCGCAGCACACACAAATAAACTAAATTGACATACTGCAGTTAATTTCAAAATGTGGTGTTTTTATATTTATAACATTTGAATACAGTTCAGCAACATGCATCACACGACCTGACGACCAAGAGAGCTGACAACTGACCATCACTTAATTTACCATCACCTCACGATTAAAAATGTGACACTGATTTCATATGACAGTTCAACAAACAATTTAATAATATTAAGTCACTTACATTTTAGACGAAATAATGACTGTTTTGGTCTATTTTAGCAGCGAAAATAGATCCGATGAATCCAAACAAAGATCACAGCATAGCGCATCTCACAGCAACACTCAATGGTGTTTTGAACGAATCGGTTGAGTCAAAGATTCAATGACCCATGCACAAACATCTGTCTCATTCTTGATGAATCGGCCGTTTGAACGAATCGTTTGAATGAACGACTCAATGACTCGCTTAATAAAACCGCTTATCACCTGCATTTGCGCTCTCTATCGACAAACCAATCAAATTTGTTCAAAACTCTTTTTTTTAAATCAGTCCAAACACATTTTAATTTTTATTCAGGAGTTATGTATATACAAAACTATAGCTTTTTATGACAGTAGTTTAGTGATAAAAAAAGTTTTTTTTTCCTCCCATCCTGTAGCCTACTCGCGCCCCCCCCCCGGTTGAGAACCACTGGGCTAATGAATCTTTGACTCAAACGATTCGTTCAAACCGCAGATTCATCAGATGTTTATGCATAGGCTAATGAATCTTTGACTCAAACGATTCGTTCAAACCTTCAGATTCATCAGATGTTCATGCATAGGCTAATGAATCTTTGACTCAAACGATTCGTTCAAACCGCAGATTCATCAGATGTTCATGCATAGCTAATGAATCTTTGACTCAAACGATTCGTTCAAACTTCAGATTCATCAGATGTTCATGCATAGGCTAATGAATCTTTGACTCAAACGATTCGTTCAAACCGCAGATTCATCAGATGTTTATGCATAGGCTAATGAATCTTTGACTCAAACTGATTCGTTCAAACCGCAGATTCATCAGATGTTCGTGCATAGGCTAATGAATCTTTGACTCAAACGATTCGTTCAAACCGTCAGATTCATCAGATGTTTATGCATAGGCTAATGAATCTTTGACTCAAATGATTCGTTCAAACCGCAGATTCATCAGATGTTCATGCATAGGCTAATGAATCTTTGACTCAAACGATTCGTTCAAACCGCAGATTCATCAGATGTTCATGCATAGGCTAATGAATCTTTGACTCAAATGATTCGTTCAAACCGCAGATTCATCAGATGTTCATGCATAGGCTAATGAATCTTTGACTCAAGTTCCAAACCTCAGATTCATCAGATGTTCATGCATAGGCTAATGAATCTTTGACTCAAACGATTCGTTCAAACCGCAGATTCATCAGATGTTCATGCATAGGCTAATGAATCTTTGACTCAAACGATTCGTTCAAACCGCAGATTCATCAGATGTTCATGCATAGGCTAATGAATCTTTGACTCAAACGATTCGTTCAAACCACAGATTCATCAGATGTTCATGCATAGGCTAATGAATCTTTGACTCAAACGATTCGTTCAAACCTCAGATTCATCAGATGTTCATGCATAGGCTAATGAATCTTTGACTCAAACGATTCGT
>JALXFT010003619.1:17500-32500 GCA_023376895.1 Aspiorhynchus laticeps | reverse complement strand
CAATATCTACAGACGGACCGTGGGAGACTCACAGGACCTGAAGGAGAGCATGCAGACGTACGGATGTGCTGGCTCTCTGAGGCGTTCTGACCTCTGACCTGCTCTAATGCAGTCTGGATGGGAAGCGTATGGCTGCATTCGGTTTTATGATTGCTGCAGAAAAGCCATAAAGAGAAGACGCTCGTGTCAAACTACAGCAAGCGTATGATAAACACATTCCTGAGATGATGGGCACTCCTTACAGCACGCTAGTGACGGCAGAGCTGGCACAGACTCCAGCGTTCACCACAGAGCTGACGAGCAGATCTCTTAATTAACGAGCTGTGACTACACGGGGAAACATGTGGACAAACTATTCTCTCAGAAACTGACAGGCAATTTCAAAGAAGTCACAAGTAATTAAACACGGCATTATGAAGACAAACACTGAAATAGTTTGTTAGAACTTAAAATATTGTTTTACAGTGCAGCTGTAAACATTTAAACCCATACATTTAGTTTTGTTATGGTATGAATGAATGTATTTAGGTTGCTTTAGTGATATTAAATTATATATATGTGTGTGTGTGTGTGTGTGTGTGTGTGTGTGTGTGTGTGTGTGTGTGTGGTGTGTGTGTGTGTGTGTGTGTGGTGTGTGTGTGGTGTGTGTGTGTGTGTGTGTGTGTGTGTGTGTGTGTGTGTGTGTGTGTGTGTGTGTGGTGTGGTGTGTGTGTGTGTGTGTGTGTGTGTGTGTGTGAGTGTGTGTGTGTGTGTGTGTGTATGTGTGAGTGTGTGTGTGTGTGTGTGTATACAGTATGTATGTGTGTGTGCAGGGCCGTTGCTAGTGGGGTGAAAGGTGGGGACAATTCTAGGGGCCCCCACCGCCCAGGGGGCCCCACAAAATCCAGGAATTATACTATATAGGACCATGTTCTGTGAATAATTCTAATATTTTATTAGTTGTATAACTGAGATATTATGAAAACCACAAAAAAGTATGCAATTTGGTTCCATGCTTGTATATTGTACAGTATATAATATGTGAGTGTGTGTGTGGGGGGGGGGGCACATCAATATTTTTTCAGGGGGGGCCCCCGATCCTCTAGCTACGGCCCTGTGTGTGTGTATATATGTATGTGTGTGTGTTTGAGTAAGTGTGAGTGAGTGTGTGTGTGTGTGTGTGTGTGTGTGTGTGTGTGTGTGTGTGTGTATATATGTATGTATGTGTGTGTGTTTGAGTAAGTGTGAGTGAGTGAGTGAGTGTGTGTGTGTGTGTGTGTGTGTGTGTGTATATATATATGTGAGTGTGTGTGTTTTGAGTGAGTGTAAGTGAGAGTATGTGTGTGTGTGTGTGTGTGTGTGTGTGTGTGTGTGTGTGTATATATATATAATAAAAAAATAATTCATAAGATACAAATATGTAACAGTTAGCAGTGTTGCCAACTTAGTCATTTTGTTGCTAAATTTAGCAACTTTTCACACTACACTAGCAACTATTTTCTTCCAAAAGCACCTAACAACAAATATAGGAATTTTTTTAATTTATTTAGCAACTTTTGATAAGTGACTCAGACAATAAAAAGGCATTCCATCTATTACCAAAAGATCTAAATTACACAAAAAGAGGACACCAGCACTACACACATCACATGAACTGAGCTAGCTGCTATTTACAATTGTTCAATTTAATAATAATAATTGTTCATTTATGACACACTTTGTTAGTAGCTGTGATTGTTGATCAGTTAGTACACTGTAAGAAAAATAGAAAAGATGCTAGTAATTTTCCAGGATATTATTCATTATCCATAATAACCCTGTAACCTGAAAACACAATGTTTAATTTAAAATGCAGGCAAAAACAATACGGAAAAATTATTTCATATTAACATAATAGATTATGCTCTATTTTTACAGTCTTATCTTGGCGTGTAGCACACTAACTAACTACTAATACACTGCTTAAACCATAACTGTTCAGAATGTGTAGTTATAAAAAAACTTAAATTGTAATCAATGTACGTTTTCAATAATTCAATGTATATGAAAATGCAGTTAATATTATTTATGCATATTATTTTACAAACAAATCTAAATTTTTTTTTTGCTGAAATTTGATGTTGTGACACAATGTTGCGTCGTGACTTAACTTATAATGACTTATTTTATGAACTAATGAAGTAAATTAATATGTTAATTACCACATTGGTCGAAGCCATGCTTTAAACTTCCAGTATCTGCTTTACATTAATCATCAGCTAATGATTTGCATGGGTATCGTTATGTTATGACTTTACTTGTTGAGGCATATAACTAACTAACTAATTCAAAATCTATAACCACAATGACATATTACTTAATTAGTTAATATTTCTGTGCCTCAACAAGTAAAGTCATAACATATGCTAATGATTAATTAGCAGACAACTGGAAGTTAAACGGCATGGCTTCGACCAATGTGGTAATTAAAATTTCATTAGTTAATAAAATAAGTTATTAGGTAATTAATGCATTATGACACATTTAGCAATAACAACTTATTGTTACTTAATCCATGAATCATATCGAATGTTCATTAGTTGCTGATGCAGTAATTGTTAATGCATGGTTTAGTTCATACATTAACTTGTGCATTAGTTAGCGTTATTTAATGCATATTTGTGCACAAATCGACCTTCCTTTAGCAACTTTCTCTGAAGGTTAGTATGCAGCACCGTCAGCGAGCTGTTAGTATGCATGCTTCACACACTGATGTAGTATATACTCTCTTCAGGGGTGACAGCTTCTGTGTGTTTTGTTCTGAGAGAATATTGACCCGATCTCAGAGGCTTTTGGATGTTTTATGGACTCTCCTTCAGTTCATCTTCAGACCGGTTCTTCCACCTGATCATAACCGGGCATATGGGTTATGTGCTTCAGTTACAAGATAAACAATGATGAAACCTGAAAGACGACTTCATCTTCCGTGTTTAATATCAAAGCATGAAAGAGGCGATCGGCGTCAGCAGATGCTCTATTAATACATTCATTGTTGCTTTTGATTGGCACTTCACAATTAATTCTAGTTGTGAAGATTGAATCCATAACTCATGTTTTCCCACACTGTTTTCATAATAATTCTGTAATGCATTGATTTGAGGAGCGCACAGAACTACAGATCATGTATTATTTGTGAATTAAAGCGGGAATATATATATATAGATACATATATACATATATGATCAAAACCTTTCATCAAAGTTACATAAAACCAAAATGCGTTCTTGTCTTAGAACAACTTTGATGAACTTTTATGATCCACTTCAAGTGTTGACTAATATATATATATATGAATATTTATACAACAGTGTCGCTAAAATAAGTCTGTGTTTTATCATCATAGCAGCTGCCAGATATGAATATGATAACTCATAACATACTAAATAAAGCATTCACAGACTAAACAATGATCCGTCTGAATAATGCACATTATTACTATCATCATAATCATCATCAGATGTTTTGTTGAACACTGCAATCGTTACCTTGAACTGTTTTGACCTTATTTAACTCATAAACATGACTTTTGTTGGTTAAATATATATAGGTTGTTTGGTTGATGTTAAATAATATTTTTGATGTTCCCATTTTTTAAATATCAACAACAATAAATGAAGTAAAAGTAACAGCTGTATGTGCATTATATTTACATCATAAATACATATGAATGTTTGTTTGAATCAGTATTTATTGTGTGAATATTTATAGCAGACTCTGTGGCGTCGGTTCCTCAAAATGATTGTTTTTCTATGAATATGAGTGTACCTGTTTAGTGGGAAAGTCAGCAAATGAGATGTAATATGACACGTGTGATGTGTGGGAAAAACTGTTTTGCAGCATTTCCATTCAAGCTTAAAGACTAGTGATGAACTGAGCCTCAGCAGGACAAGAGAGACATTTTATTACAAACTAATGCAAATATCAAATATCGTTTCCCCTATAGACCCTCTATGAACACAACATGTACATGTAGACACACACACACAAACACACACGCACGCACAATATATACACACACACACACACACACTAATATTTACATGTATAGTCATATAATTTATATTATAAATAAATACATTTAATATTTAAAAATAAAATATTTCTCTGAAATATATACATGCATGATAAATGTACACAGAACACACACATATATTATGTAAACAAAAACGTTTATTTTGGAAGCGATTAATCGCGATTAGTCATTTGACAGCACTTACATATATAATATATATATATATATACAGTTGAAATCAAAACTTTACATACACCTTTCAGAATCTGCAAAATGTTAATTACAAAACACGTGTTATTGTTTATTTAGTACTGACCTGAATAAGATATTTCACATATAAGATGTTTACATATAGTCCACAAGAGAAAATAGTAGCTGAATTTCTAAAAACGACCCGTTCAAAAGTTTTCACACCCTTGATTCTTAACACTGTGTTGTTATCTGAATGATCCACAGCTGTGTTTGTGTTTAGTGATAGTTGTTCATGAGTCTCTTGTTTGTTCTGAACAGTTAAACTGAGCTGTTCTTCAGAAAAACCCTTCAGCTCCCACAAAATCTGTGGTTTTATGGCATTTTTGTGTATTTGAACCCTTTCCAACAGTGTCTGTATGATTTTGAGATGCATCTTTTCACACTGAGGATAACTGAGAGACTCATATACAACTATTACAGAAGGTTCAAACACTCACTGATGCTCCAGAAGAATAAACCATGCATTAAGAGCCGGGGTGTGAAAACTTTTGAACAGAATGAAGATGAGTACATTTTTCTTGTTTTGCCTAAATATCATATTTTTTTTTTCATTTAGTACTGCCCTTCAGAGGCTACAGAAGATACTTACATGTTTCCCAGAAGACAGAATAAGTTAAATTTACCCTGATCTTCAAATTCATAAGTTTTCACGCCCCCGGCTCTTAATGCATGTTTATTCCTTCTGGAGCATCAGTGAGTGTTTGATCCTTCTGTAATAGCTGCATATGAGTCCCTCAGTTATCCTCAGTGTGAAAAGATGGCATCTTAAAATTATACAGTCATTGCTGGAAAGGGTTCAAATACACAAAAATGCTGGAAAACCAAATAATTTGTGTGATCTGAAGCGCTTGTTTCAGGCAGCGTGCGATCTTGATAAATATACACATATGCACAGCAGTATGTAAGTGTTCACACAAACATTTAATGTCTTAGATGAACGTTTGGGGAACTGTTGAGGATAAACCTCTGATGTTTAACAGTATATTAGATCCGTGTATTACAGTAGGCCATCTGTCTCATTGTTAGTCAAACAATAAAAGAGAGAATCGCTTTTGATTGAACTGCTTTTGTAGTTTTAATAATCAGTGTATTTGTCATGAACACACTAAAGGGATTTCACATTTGGTTATTTGCTTTTTTACTTGAATGCTTTTGTTTGGATGGAAAATGGAAAATGTGTTTCTTTCTTATGTTTGTTCTACTGCTTTTTTGCATATGTTTGCAAAGATATATTTTCAAAACTTTGCATCTTTTTTTTTCAAAACTTTACACATAAATCCAGGAATTGCTCACAAGATGCAAAACGCATCACATCTCTTGCAAAATGAAGCGCTGCATTCAAAACATCACAAACACATCTCATTTGCAAACACCTTTGCCATAACATTATATTTTTTGGATATATCACATACACACAGTTATGTATATAATAATAAGCTGTTCTTTCATGAGCTCCTGTATACATTTCTGTACAAGACTGAAAGTAATTATCAGAGACATGTTGAAAAATTCCATAAAAAAATGCAAGTTTTTTTTACTGTAAGCATTAGTGGTTGTGAATACAGTATAACACAGTACTAAAGAAAGGAAATACATTGTTTGCATCCATTGTTCAAAGCCTAGTCGCTTTGGTGCATTTCTCGAATCATCCTTACTGTAATACAGGTGCATCTCAATGAATTAGAATGTTGTGAAAAAGTTCATTTTTTCTTGTAAGTTATTTCAAAAAGTGAAACTTTCATATATTTTAGATTCATTGCATGTAAAGTAAAACATTTCAAAAGTTTTTTTGTTTTAATTTTGATGATTAGAGCTTACAGCTCATGAAAGTCAAAAATCAGTATCTCAAAATATTAGAATATTTACATTTGAGTTTCAATTAATGACCATCCATACAGTATAAATTCCGGGTATCTCTTGTTCTTTGAAACCACAATAATGGAGAAGACTTATGACTTGGCAATGATCCAGAAGATGAACATTGACGCCCTCCACAAAGATGGTAAGTCACAGTGAAAGGTGTGGCTGTTTACAGAGTGCTGTATCAAAGCATATTAAATGCAAAGTTGACTGGAAGGAAGAATTTGGGTAGGAAAAGGTGCACAAGCAACAGGGATGACCGCAAGCTTGAGAATACAGTCAAGCAAAGCTGATTCAAACACTTGTGAGAGCTTCACAAGGAGTGGACTGAAGCTGGAGTCAGTGCATCAAGAGTCACCACGCTCAGACGTCTTCAGGAAAAGGGCTACCAAGCCACTTCTGAACCAGAGACAACGTCAGAAGCATCTTACCTGGGCTGTGGAGAAAAAGAACTCAGTGGTCCAAAGTCCTCTTTTCAGATGAAAGTAAATTTTGCATTTAATTTGGAAATCAAGGTCCCAGAGTCTGGAGGAAGAGTGGAGAAGCACAGAATCCATGTTGCTTGAAGTCCAGTGTGAAGTTTCCACAGTCAGTGATGATTTGGGCTGCCATGTTATCTGCTGGTGTTGGTCCACTGTGTTGTCTGAAGTCCACAGTCAAAGCAGCCATCTACCAGGAAATTTTAGAGCACTTCATGCTTCCGTCTGCTGACAAGCTTTATGGAGATTCTGATTTCATTTTCCAGCAGGACTTGGCACCTGCTCACACTGCCAAAGGTACCAAAAGCTGGTTCAATGACCATGGTGTTACTGTGCTTGATTGGCCAGCAAACTCACCTGACCTGAACCCCATAGAGAATCATAGAGAATCATAGAGAATCATAGAGAATCTATGAGAGATGAGAGACACCAGACCCAACAATGCAGATGAGCTGAAGGCCACTGTCAAAGAAACCTGGGCTTCCATACCACCTCAGCAGTGCCACAAACTGATCACCTCCATGCCACGCCGAATTGAGGCAGTAATTAAAGCAAAAGGAGCCCCTACCAAGTATTGAGTACATATACAGTAAATGAACATACTTTCCAGAAGGCCAAAAATTCTCTAAAAATGTTTTTTTTATTGGTCTTATGAAGTATTCTAATTTGTTGAGATGTGAATTGGTGGGTTTGTGTTAAATGTGAGCCTAAATCATCACAATTAAAAGAACCAAAGACTTAAACTACTTCAGTCTGTGTGCATTGAATTTATTTAATACACAAGTTTTACAATTTGAGTTGAATTACTGAAATAAATGAACTTTTCCACGACATTATAATTTATTGAGATGCACCCGTATTTGCAAAAAAGTATGTGCATTTCTCAAAACTATTCATACAAACAGCACCACACAATGGATTTCCAGCGAAAGCCTGTAACTCACTCAATCTTTAGTTCATCTCTCAAACATTATAAGTATTTATGTCAATGCACATATCAGTGCCATCAGAATGCAAAGCCTTGATTGATCACAAACAAGATATGCAGAATGTTTAGTCTTGTTGTCAATATATCACTGCTCTCTGTTAGTGTTACTATGGCAACAGTTTAGATGATAGTTACTGTACTGAAATACAGAAGCCTGCACTTTTTATGTATGCCATATATCCATTTCAAAAGTACAAATGTACTGTATGTGTGATACTGATTGAAAGAGACTGGATAGGATTCACAGTTACACTTTAACTAGTGATCTGACTATTGCACAGAGAACTATATAATGCATGTTGAGCAACAAGACATTAGTAACTGATAATGTAGGAAACCACAGACAAATGTGACTGTGATTTTAACGGTAAAAAACTGTGAAAATCCTACAGTAAATACCTGTTAAATGGTTAACGGTAAGTTCCTGTAAAATTTACAGGGAAAAACCGTAAACTGACGTTCCCAGAATTCATTTCAAATTTGATGTTTTTTCTTTGAAATAACTATGTTTCTTCTATCAGTTATGTTTATTAGGGTTGTGTGTTACATCTAATGTTGTTAAATTAATGTTTATTGCATATTTCAGTTTATTGAGATCATCATGATGGTGATCAGTGTTTGTGTGAAGCTTCTTCTATATATGTTATTAATTAAAAGCTGCTTTTGTTCATCATGTGACTCTCATCAGCTGCTTTTGGTGGTTATCAGTGTATTACAAAGATACAGATTTCAGTACTTCAATAGATTGGTATATTAACATTATATCAGTTAATGAAATTACGGTATTTAACTGTAAATTTAAGTTAAAACCGTAAAACTTACCGTATTTTTTACGGTAGAATTCCGGCAACCACAGCCGCCGTTTTTTACTGTAAATTTTACTGTTTTTTTTTTACGGTGTACATAATCAGTTCTATTAATGTACCAAAGCAATCACAACTTGTTCAAAACTAAGAACGAGAAACTGTTTTATGATGTGCACAAGTGACTAGATGATTAAGTAGTTTTGGGAGTTTTATTTTTGATCTGAGAAATGCATCAAAGCCACTGAGAATAACTGTATAACTTGACCTGTGGTCTATTTATAGACCTGCTCTAAACCAATGATTGGTTAGTGTTAAGTAAAGTTAACTTAGAGGAGTTAGTGATGAATTACTGTGGCTTTCTGATTAGTTGTGTTTGAAAAAGGAAACCAAGATACTTCCTGATAGGTTCCTGTGTGTTACATAGAGAGCTGTATGTTGTGTTTGTTTTATTAGTTTGTTTATGAGTCAGAGGCTGAGAATTAGTGTCTGGTTTTGTAGGTTTGGTGTGTGCTTCTGCTGTTTGAGTCTCAGCGTGTGTAATTATGTCAGTGTAAGTTTTTTTCGTCCAATTCCAACATATCATATATCAGTTTGAAGGTCTTTTAATGAAGTATGTGGAATTAAAAATAGCTCATTGACTCATTTTGCCAGCACAGGTCACACATGTGTCTCTGGAGCACGAGTCATAAGTAACACAGGTATATTTGTAGCAATAACCAACAATACATTGTATGGATCAAAATTATACATTTTTCTTTTATGCCAAAAATCATTAGGATATTAAGATCATGTTCCATGAAGATATTTAGTAAATTTCCTACCGTAAATATATCAAAACTTAATTTTTGATTAGTAATATGCATTGCTAAGAACTTCATTTGAACAATTTTAAAGATGATTTTCTCAATATTTAAATTTTTTTGCACCCTCAGATTTTCAGCCAAATATTGTCCTATCATAACAAACCATACATCAATGGAAAGCTATTTATCCAGCTTTCAGATGATGTATAAATCTAAATTTCGAAAATTTCGACCCTTATGACTGGTTTTGTGCTCCAGGGTCACATATGTATATAATAATAATAATTCATTGCATTTATATAGTGCTTTTCTAGACACTCAAAGCACTTCACAATGTGAGGGGACAAAGCTGTATGGTATATATACTGTATGTACACACATATATCTTGTTATATGTGCAAATGACTGCTGAACATCATCAGAAGAGCTGAATAAAGGCACTATTGTCTCTTTACAGTCTGTTATATTCCTGTTTACTACTGTGAAGCTGCTTTGAAATGATCTTTATACAGACTATAAAGCACTATAGATATACAGTAAATGTGATTTGACTGACTTGGTGAAATTCATCAGCTATTAAGCTTGTAAAACTGTTTTAATTGGAGGATTATGTGTCCTGCAGTCGTCTGATGTTTGCTGCTGAGTGAAACAGAAGCTCTCTGTCACCCATATCAATCTGTAGAGCTCTGATTTGATGTCGTTGGAGCTGAACGCCTCAGTCGTAACCCCCTGCAGAGGAAGGGCAGAGCCGTCTTTCACCTCAACGTTTTCTCACCACATCCTCCAGAATACTGTCGCTCGCCCCATCTGCACACGCTCATGCTGAACACAAGACAAGCCCTACACATAGTATTAAACATGGACTATTTGACATTATAATTCTGTCTGCGTGCTTTAAAGTGCCTCTATTATGCCTTTTCGAATATTACCTTTCATGCAGTGTGTCATGTAGCAGTATGTGAACATAAGCTATCTGCAAAGTTGTGAAGCCGTAAAGTTATTGTCCATCAAAAAAAAAGAGTCGGCTCACAATCGCCTAAACGAGGAATTCGAATCTTATTCTGTTACGGCTGTACGTCACCAAGTAAGACATTTGCATAATCTCCGCCCATGGGCTGTCATTTGCGCTGTAGACCAATCACAAACGACTGCGCCATCTGACCAATCACAGCAGCGAGGGCTCACGGAGAGGAGGGGCTTAGAGAGACTGATTCTTCTGAATCATTTAGAAATGAGGTAAAATTAAAGCTATTTTTTGAGAAAACGAAAGTGTTTTTTGACCTTGGATGCATGTAAACCTGTTTTAGGACACTCATAAAACAATATTAGCAACCTTAAAAATGGCATAATAGGGGCACTTTAAACACACTGCAGTGGTAAAAAAAAAAAAAACGCATAATTTACGGTAAAAGAACTGTGGTTGCCGGAATTCTACCGTAAAAAATACGGTAGCAACATTTTAGCTTTAATTTACAGTTAAATACCGTAATTTCATTAACTGATATAATTTTAATATACCAACCTATTAAAGTACTGAAATCTGTTTAGTAATACACTGATAACCACCAAAAGCAGCTTATAAATAATAACATATATAGAAGAAGCACAGCGTCATTCACACAAACACTAAACACCATCATTAAACTGAAATATGCAATAAACATTAATTTAACAAGATGAAACATAGTTAAAGAAAATACATCAAATTTGAAATGCAACGCAGGGAATTCTGGGAACGTCAGTTGTCTGTAAATTTTACATTCTTTTTCACTTCCAAAAACGATATTTCAGCATCTATTGAAATGCCTATTACAGTTTTTCACCATATATGTTACGAAAACTTACCGTTAACCATGTAACAGGTTTTTACTGTAGCATTTTCACAGTTTTTTACCCTTAAAATCACGGTAATTTTTTACAGTGTGTGAGGAAATGTGCAATTTAAAGGTTTCTACAACTCAAGTTGTATTGGAGTGTTGATTATTAAATAAATGTAATTAATTGATTATTAAATTAACTTTTATTTCATAATTTTCGGTTAAGTGGAATTTCTAATTGAGGTAACAAAAAAAAAACACAAAACATGACATTAATTAAAAGTCTAATATTACTGTTTTATATATATATATATATATATTATATTATTTTATTTATTAATTTTTTATTCTTTTATTTGACTTTTTTTAATATCTTTTTGAGTGGAATGAAACATAGATTAACAGCAACACCTTGATGTAATGACCTGCGCAAAATCTGATAGCAGTGACAAATATATACACATACAGGAGAAGAAAAAGAGAGAAAAACAACAAAAACACTAAACAAATGCAATAAATAACAAGCACATATGCTATAGATGTATGGACGCGGTCATTTAAACAGCTACAGAACTAAGTGAATAGTTTCATGAATTGTAATAGTAATTAATGATATTATTAATCAAATTTCCCTGTGTTATTTTGGCGAAAGATGAAATCAACAGTGTGCCATGAACAACCTTTAATGCTCTAATTTCATATTCATTATGTAGATGGAAACCGATCAAACATTCAATAATAGCACTGACAGATGATGCCTACTTTAAAGATTATAGTCCTAGTGGAATAATATTAGTAATAATAATAGTAGTGGATATAGGGATGGAAGCAGCGGGAGCAGTAGTGATAATAATAATAACAATAATAGTAATAAAAATAATAGTAATAAATAGACTATTATAAATAGCCTCATAGCCAGGTCCCACAGCAAAAATATATATATATATATTAATAATAATATTACTGTTATACAATTATACAAAAACTATATACTTTTAAGTTTTTGGCCAAATTAATCCTGAATTTTCATTTCCGTGCATCACTAGTTATTAACAGTAGAAGCTGATAAATGACATCAGCGGAAGTTATGAAGCAGAAATAAACTGAGTTAGATTAAATAGAAATAGAGCCTTCATATTTCTCACAGTATGCTGTAGTGTGCCACCGCTGTCCCTTCTGTGAGTAAACACCCCCTGCTCTGCTGTAACCTGCAGCGGTCGAGCTCATAAAGTTTGGGAAATACCATCAACGGGTCTGTGTGTAAGTGTGATAAGATCGGGGAGAAACCCTGCGCTCGCTGACTCACTCACACACACACACACACACACACACACACACTCACACACACACACACACACACACACACACACACTCACACACACACTCACACACTCACACACACACACACACACTCTCTCACACCCACACACACACACACACACACACCCACACACACACACACACACACTCACACACACACACACACACCACACACACACACACAAACACACACACACACACACACACACACACTCACACACGTCACTCACACACACTCACACACACTCACTCACACACACTCACACACACACACACACACACACACACACACACACACACACACACACACACACACACACACATGTACAGATGACCTGAGTCCTTGTTTATCTGTCCTGAATAAAGCTCCACTCGAGTCCCCGGAGGTTCTCCTTTCCTTACACAACATTACAATAGAAATAGTTATTTTCGGACATGTTTCAACATGAGAGACAAATGAAGTGTGTTTCCTCTGATTCACTGAGGTTAAGCAGGGGCGCCGCTACGGATTCTGGGCCCCCTGGACGGCATATTCACTCGGGCCCTCCTGCGGGGGGGGGGGGGGGGGGGGGTTATTATTATAGAAATCGTGATTGCGTTCCTGAGCCAGTCTTTTTTCCCCCTTCTCCCAAATCAGATTATACTGTTTCAGCTATTAAAATCGTTCAGTTTTGTATGTAATGGCAAAGTGATAATATTTCGCATTTTTTTTTGTTCGTTAAATACTTTTTCTTTCTTAAAGTAACGACCAAGCGGCCAGCGGCAGACAGTGAGCTGATCATAGCCATGTTTGATCAATTTAGCTTCTCAAATCATCACGACTCGCCTAAAATAAAATCTAGTGATATACTAAAACAGTTCAAGCATATAACAATGTTTTAATGTTAAACCAGATAAATGTGCGCTGCATCAATAGTTTGTGCGGAGAGTGACATGAGGCACCAGTGCAATCAATTGCATTTTTTTCAATTGAAACAACTTGCAGTAATTTTTGCTCATAAAGTAAGAGTAATACATCATTCGGAGCTGTAAAGGGTCTACTTTACAAAGCTTTTTATTAAATATCATTCTTCACACTTTCTCAGTTGGTCGCACGAGCACATCATTTGGTAGCAAATTCTTTTCTTTTTGATACAACATTTGATTAATCAATGCATGCTGATGAACTTTTATCATAGTTTATAGTTATGTGGTAACGAAAGTGTTCAACATTCAACCCGTGCTTTTTCATCAGTATTATTTGTGATTTATATTTTGTGACAGGAATTCCTCTTTATGCTTTCACTTTCAGGATCTTGGTGTCAGCTTTACAAGAAAAGATAATGGTCTGTTTTGCTTATATCTATACACCTTTCACTTTTAAAGACTAAAACAAAAGATGGATTCATTGTTATTCTTAATTAAAGGTGCTGTATGTAGGATTGACACCCAGCGGTTGAACGAGGTATTGCAGTCCAAAACGTTTTTTTTCACCAGCCCCTCCTCCTCAGCATGCGCAGGTTGCCAGATTAACGACACCAACAGGAACGAGCGCACATGACGATGAATTAAATGAAATACGCGGCGTTTTCCGCCAACTGGCAACCCGGGGTGCTGAAATACAATTGGGTAAACTGGCAGTGGACGGGTTTCACAAACCATAACAAACACAGACATTCCGGGCCGGACGCACATATTCAAAGAAGGATTACTAACTATAGCATTGTTTTTCAGATAAACAAGTATGTTAACTTAACATGTTTCTTAAATATCTGCAAGCATATTATGGTATTTTTATGCTTTAGTAGAGTCAAAATCCTACATACAGCACCTTTAAAGAGCACAACAACAATAAAACAGTATGTTACAATGACAAACTAGCTTACATAACATTTATTAACAAAAACGAATAAGACGAGGCATAGGACACATCACATGCTGTATTATACCGACTAATACATAACAGAATGTTTAGCAAACACTGAGGAATCAAATAATAATAATATAAAAAAATAAGGAAAGACTCCATAGTGTAACCTGAGGTAAAGATAACAAGCTTTTCAAAGTCAAACTAAACTGTCTGTCGCTGACAGCTTGCATGTTTTCTCTACAAGAATACCAACATGTTCACCTTCTCTGGTTTAAGAAGCGTCTTTTACTTTAGTCTGAAAACCAAATCCTCCGTTGAGCTCCGTCTGCTCACGCGTGCGGTGTGCGACACAAAGTGTGACCACGTCAAATTTTTACTCGCGCTCTCAAAGAAATGCTCGCAGTCTAGAGCCCTGAATATATAAAATAATTTTATAAAATAAAGAAAACAATGATGTGCGTCTCGTCTTGAACAGGAGCACTTCACAAAAATGAACCAAAAGTCAGCGAATACATGCCTCACAGACATGATAAATATATCTATAGAAAGCTTTAAATTACTACTTAACGAACTAAATCAAATCGAAAACAAAAACTCTTTCATTATAATCCGTGAAGATGCACTTCTCTCTAAAGGCGTCTAATGAGGAGATGGTGAGTCAGGATCATATCATCTTTGTGACACTGACACAGAAAACACTAGTTTATTAGTAAATAATTAAAATATCTCTGTACTGTTTCCCCCTGACACACTCATGGTAATTACTTTTGCTGGGGTTTATGGCAAGCTTTATTGC
>JALXFT010003619.1:0-12500 GCA_023376895.1 Aspiorhynchus laticeps | reverse complement strand
GCTCGAGTTAATGTTTGCTCAGAGCTTTAATGTAATCAGATGTAAACGACACAGATGAACGAGACAATCAGTCATTTAGTCTTTCTCTCAGTGTAAATACAGTCCGTTGATCTGAACCCGAGCGAATGTGTTTAAGTGTTATTTTAGTATCATTGACACACTGTTGTTGTTTTTTTTTCAGTTTAAGCTTGTTTGACTATATCAAACTACATTTAAACTAAATTGTTTATTGTTTAACCTTTATTTAACCAGGCAAGTTTATTAAGAACAAGTTCTTATTTTCAATAACAGCCTGGCAGGAGAATTAATATCTCCTGACCAACATACAAACATATATTACAATACATAAACATAAAATTAAATCTGTTAAAACACTTACAGGTTGAGGTCAGAGCACTTACTAATGCACATACTGGAATAATTGTCTGTAATTTCAATAATTCGGAACGACTATAAGTAGTTTTCTTCCTAGGAATAGCTAAGGAAATATAATTAGATTATCTAGTTGTATATATATTAAAAGGAGGTTTCAGCAACCTCGTGTTTATTAATAATAATACTAAACGTTTGATAAAAATAGGACCATGCTTCTTCGATATACAGTGCCCTCCACTAATATTGGCACCCTTGATAAATATGAGCAAAGGCGGCTGTGAAAATAAATCTGCATTGTTTATCCTTTTGATCTTTCACTCAAAAAATTCACAAAATTCTAACCTATCATTGAAGTAAAACAATTGAGAGTCGGGAGAAAATCTCATGATGAAATAAATGTTTTTCGCCAATGAATGTTGGCCACAATTATTGGCACTCCTAGAAATTCTTATGAGTAAAATATCTCTGAAGTATATTCCATTCATATTTACATTTTTTAGCACACCAGTGTGACTAGGAGCATGAAACTGTCCAGCCATGACTTTCTGTTCCACAGGATTATAAATATGAGGAACACAAAGACCAAATTCCCGTAATCATCCATCACAATGAGTAAAACCTAAGAATATAGTTCTGATGTGAAGAACAAGACTGTTGAGCATCACAAAATAGAAAGTGGCTGTAAGAAAAGAGTTAAAACATTGAAAATCCCCATTTCCACATCAGGGTAATAATTAAGAGGTTCCAATCAACTAAAGATGTTAAAAATCTGCCTGAAAGAGGATGTGTGTCTATATCGTCCTAATGCACGCTGAGGAGAGTTTGAGTGGACAAAGACTCTCAAGGATCACAGCTGGAGAATTGCAGAGATTAGTTGAGTCTTGGGGTCAGAAACCTAAAAAAAAAAAAATAATCAAACATCCCCTAAATCACCACATGTTGTTCGGGAGGGTTTCAAGGAAAATTGTCCTCACTAATCCAAAAACAAACTCCAGCAAATTCAGTTGTCAGACACGACTGGAACTTCAAATGGCACTGGCTTCTATGGTCAGATGAAACTGAAAAAATAGCTTATTGGCAGCAACCCACCAGATGAGTTTAGTACAAACAGGGATAAAAAGTACCCCATGTCCACGGTTAAATATACTGCTGGATCTTTAATGTTGTGGCCTGTTTTTCTGCTGGAGGTCCTGAACATCTTGTTCAGATGCATGGCATCATGGATTCTATCAAATACCAACAGATAAAAAATCTAAATCTCACTGCCTCTGTTAGAAATCTTATAATGGGCCGTGTGTGGATCTTCCAGCAGGACAACAATCCAAAACAAACATCAAAATAAACACAAAAATGGGTCACTGAGCACAAAATGAATATTTTACCATTGCTGTCCCAGTCCTCTGACCTGAACCCTGTAGAAGATGAGTGAGATGAACTGAAGAGGAGAAGCTGTGAATCTGAAGGATCTGGAGAGATTCTGGATGAAGGAATGGTCTCTGATCTCTTATCAGGTGTTCTCCAAACTCTTCAGGCATTATAGGAGAAAACTCAGAGCTGTTACCCTGGGAAAAGGACATTGCAATAATTGTGGCCAACATGAAATAATTTATTTCGCATTTATTCCACAATGAGATTTTCTCTCCACTTTCAATTGCATTACTTCAATGATAGGTTGGAATTTTGTGAATTTTTTGAATTAAAGATAAAAAGGATAAACAATGCAGATTTATTTTCACAGCCGCCTTTGGTCATATTTACCAAGGGTGCCAATATTAGTGGAGGACACTGTAGATGGGATTAAACTGACTTTATGTAAATTTGCAGCAGCTAAGACTTGCTCATTACAGTTTTTAAAAGAACGTTTCAAACTAAAATGAAAAATTAGAAATAAAATTGACATTTACATTCATTTGGGAGACACTTATATTCAAAGCGACTTACAATTGAGAAATACATAAAGCAATTTGCCATAACTTGGCAATAAACTCAAGTCACCTTTATGTATATAGCGCTTTTAACAATACAGATTGTGTCAATGCAGCTTAAATAGGAAAATAGTGTGTCAATAATGTAAAATGATTAAACACTAATTTTTCAGTTAAAGGCATAAATATGAGACAACAAGGTTTCAGTCAGGACGGGATAATGATAAAAGCTCACGGAAGCGACGAGTTTTCAGTTGTTTCTTGAAGACTGAGGGATTTTTTTGGTAGATTACGGTGAAAGAGAACATACTGGAGAGCAGTGTTGGGCAGTAACTAGTTACTAATAAGATTTCAGTAATAATATTACATTTACCATCCATAAAACAGCTTAGTTACTTTTGATGCCTCGACCCGCTGATTTAATATCCACCAATCAAATAATTCATAGATTTATGTTCATAATTTTCACGACTCGCATATGATCTGAACACTGTTGTGTAAGTTGTGGCTTTACTTTACTCTGGCATTACGTCCCTCTGATCATTATATTATTATAATTAAAAATCTTTTTGGAAAATTAAACAGTTTCTTACAAACTTATGTGATTTGATAAAATACATAATGAAATATAATCAGTATATATGGGTAACGGAAAAATTACAATTAGCTTCACGCTACACATGACAATTAATGAGATTAATAAAACACTTCTACTTGAATGTTATTATTAATTATTGAGTGTTTGTAATAACTGCGATCCGATGTGTATTTTGGTCAAATGATGAGGCAGAAATATGTTGTTAGTAACATTTTGTGGAAGATACACTGTTACAACTTCTGTGGGGTGTGAAGAAACAATGTAACTAGTAGTGTAACTAGTTACCGTTGCCAAAAAGTAATAAGTAAAGTAACAATCTTACTTTTGAAAGGAGTAACTAGTAATGAGTAATATCTTACATTATTTGAGTAACTAGCCCAACACTGCTGGAGAGAGATTTTGTGCCTCTCTGCAAAGAGACCACAAGCCACCTCTTGTTTACCGACCGCAGGCTTCTGGAGGGGATATAGAGGCTTAGAAAGAGCAGAGGTAGGAGGGTGCAGAGCTGTTCTGTAGGGGATATAGACACTTAGAAAGAGCAGAGGTAGGAGGGTGCAGAGCTCTTCTGGAAGGGGATATAGACTCTTAGAAGAGAGCAGAGGTAGGAGGGTGTAGAGCTGTTCTGTAGGCGAGCAACAATGACTTGAACTTGATGCGAGCGGTGACTGGTAGCATGTGCAGAGAGATGAGAAGCGGTGTGACATGGATTCTCTTGAGCTCATTGAAAACTAGATGTGCTGCTGCATTTTCAATGATTTGCAGAGGTCTGATTGCAGATGATGGAAGTCCAGCCAGAAGAGCATTGCAATACACTGCAAAAATATGCTTTTCTTACTTAGATTTTTTGTCTTGTTTCCAGCCAAAATATCTAAAAATTCTTAAATCAAGAAGTTTTTGTCTTGTTTTCAGAAAAAAATTGTCAAAATTAAGTGAGTTTTTGCTTGGAACAAGCAAAATAATCTGCCAATGGGGTAAGAAAAATAATATTGATGTTCAAAGACATACAATATTATTTTTCTTACCCCATTGGCAGATTATTTCGCTTGTTCCAAGCAAAAACTCGCTTAATTTTGAATATTTTTTTCTGAAAACAAGACTTGTCAAGAAAATCCTTCTTGAGTTAAGAATTTTTAGATATTTTGGCTGGAAACAAGACAAAAAATCTAAGTAAGAAAAGCATTTTTTGCAGCGTAGTCCATCCTAGAAATGACAAGAGCCTGGAAGAAAAGCTGTGATGCATGTTCTGTTGGGAAGGGTCTGATCTTCCTGATGTTGTGCAGTGCAAACCTGCAAAATCGTGCAGTTTTTGCGATACGATCTTTAAAGGTCAGCTGATCATCAATGATCACCACAAGATCCTGGCTGGGAAGACGAGAAGCTCAGTCTTTGCCAGGTTGAGTTGCAGGTGATGTTCTTTCATCCGTTCCGAGATGTCCGCCAGGCAGCCTGAGATCCGAGCCTCATTTATAAAGCATGCATACACTCAGATTTGATCTTAGAGTGTGTGTGCGCTTAAATCCACGCCAGCGCTCATATTTGCAAAAACTGTCTTTGACGTGGAAAAGTGCTTGTCACGTCAGGGTCTGAGCAGACGTACGATCTTTTTCATGAAGGAGTATTGCAGGTTTTTGGAAATGTAAGCTGTTCTTGCAGCTCGCTGTTCTAAATTAAAGAATTTGGATGATGACTGGTGATCCTTTACATGTTAATGACATTAATTAGGAGTCGTTTACAAGGCAGAGAGCTGAAACCATTCAGTTGCGTGTAAGTTCAAGATCCATAGATTTCACATCTGAAAGAGACACGTGTTCGTACGTTCATTCTATGAATCACACGTACGCATAATTGAGATGATCGTAAGATCAAATTTAGGATGGTTTCTGCGCAACATTTTATAAATGAGAACCATTGCCTGAATGGTGGGTCCCAGTGAAGTAGTGTATATGGAGAAGAGAAGCGGTCCAAGAACCGAGCCCTGAGGTACCCCAGTGATCAGTTGGTGTGCTTTAGATACCTCGCCTCCCCAAGACACCCTGAAGGACCTACCTGTGAGGTACGACTCAGACCAGTGGAGTGCAGTTCTGATGATGGACAGAAGGATTTGATGATTAACAATGCAGTAGAATGAGAACTGAAGATTTGCAGTCCGTAGCGCTTCAGTGACTGACATCAAGGAGGTTTCAGTTGATTAGCCACGTTTCCAGATTGTTTTTTGTCCTGCAGGCTGTTCTGTGAAAGGAAGGACACTTGGTTGAACACAATGCATTCAGGTGATTTTGCTATGAACGGGAGGAGAGAGACGGGTCTGTCGCTATCTATAAGTGACATGTCTAGAGTGGGGTTTTTTTTAGCAGTGGGGTTATTTTATATTTCAAGTCACAAAAATATGGTTATAGTTTTAGTTAACTGGACATATTTCATCAAACCATGAGTAGATGATTTCATCATTAAGTGAGGTGCGAGGCGACAGTGCATTAGAGCAGACAGAACGTCACGTCTGGGTTTCTCGCCGTCTGAGTGTGTTTAATGGATGTGAGTCTGTCGTAACAGGAATAACACTTTCACTGCATTATATCTTATCGACTGTACATGTCTCGTTATATTTCGCTGTATTTATTTCAATAATTATGTTTCTGTGTGCGCTAATGGTTGGCCACTAACTCATAGTTTCATTCATAAATGTCAAATCTGAGTGGATTCATGACACTTTGATGGGACAGTTCATCCAAAAATCATAATTCTGTCATCATTTACGCTCATCTCATTCTAATCTGTGTGACTTTCTCCTGAAGACATGTCGAAGAGCGCTGGACTCCAAGCAAGACTGAACACTGAGACGTTTCTCAAAAACACCTTCTTGAGGACATGAGTATAAGTATGATGACAGAATGATGATTTTTGTGTGAACTATCCCTTTTAACAACTACAAGACATGAACATTAGTTCAACACACAAAGCATCAGTAAATAACTTATATTCTCACAGTTAATCCCAGTCTGAAATCATTTATCTACTTTAAATTGTTCAGTTTAAAAATAATTCTGATCACAATTGCTTTAATTGTTCTCGGTAATTGTTAAATTCACCATTTGATTAATAATTGATAATCGTGTGTTAATAGAATATTGCTATGGTCATTAGAAATGATTAACCATGCATATTATTATTTATAATAATAATTTCAATAATTATGTTTAACCCTCTACTGCATGCATTTTGATGGTACATGATAAAAAAATATTCCACATAATTGTTTGGTTTATTTGGGAACATTTTATTGATAAAACATTTTTTTGACCACCCCTCACCCACCCCATCCCAAAATATTTTTTCTGCGCATTCACATATCATAAGACAATGTTCAGAGAGCAATTCAAAATCACAAATCTGTCAAAAAATGTCAAGAAATCATTAAATGAAACTGAAAAAACACTTGAAACACATTGATATATTGCATTTGATTCAGACGTAGGTTTGTGTCGTGGTGCGAGGCTGGGAAACACTGTCCTGCAGAGTTTAGCTCCAACCCTAATCAAACACACCTACCTGTAGCTGTCTAGTGATCTTAATATACATTCATTAGCTGGTTCTGATGTGTTTGACAAGGGTTGGAGCTAACTGCAGGACAGTGGCCCTCCAGGACCGGAGTCTCCCAGCCCTGATGTAGTGTGTCGTGTCATATCATGTAATGAGATTTTACTCCGTGTTAAACTTCAAGAAGCACTTCTTCTCTGCTGTGAAACAGAGGTGCACATTACACATTTTGCACATCACTTTGGGTGTTCCTTTGCACCCAGGAACCTTGCATCTTCCCTTTTTGTCACACATAATGGGAAATCCTAGTTAGGGATGGGAGCTGTGGACCCCTGCTTCCTTACCCCTTATTGCGCAACGAAAAGAAAAACTGAATTTCTGAACATGCAAAATAAAATAAAAAATCATAAAACCTGACAAAAGTCTTCTCTACACCTTCACACACACACACACACATATTTTTTATCTACAGTTTATGTCATTTTAAATAAGAATACTAAAGCAAATAATCTTGCTTTCTTCTCACACCATGTGCTCCTGTGACCATGTGTCAGAACAGGACGTCCCGGCTTCAAATGGTGCTTGACACACCTCATTGGACTATTCTTTGATACTTTTCAAACATTTTAATTGGTTGCAATCATTTAAAAAAACATGCACTTAACATGGGACATAAGAAAAACTTTCTGTTGCCTGAGGGCAACACTATGCAGTAGAGAGTTAATGGCTATTTTATGCCTACATTAAAGGTTTATTTCGCTGATTGGCCTAATGTAATGGAAACTGTTATTCATGCAAATATATCGAGAAATTAGAAACTGGCCTTCAGAATTGGTGCAGAGTGTGATGTTGGGGAAATATTATCACAATAAATGATTACAGGTTCTTATAAGCAATATGAAGTACATGCTTGTCTGTATGGAAGTGAGTGCACTGCTGCATTAACAGATGAAGCGCTCTATAGCAGACTCTAAGTATGTGTGTAGGGAAGGTATTTGCTGTAAATTTAGCTTGCAAACAAGCTGATAAAATCAGTGATATGTAGGTGGGTTAATCGTTGGTATGCCATCGTACGAGTCTAAAACTGTCTGAGAGAATGTATTTCCTCATGAAGAAAACGAGCAGAGGAGGTTGAGATCTGTGATGTATGACACCACCGTCCATTAATCACTCCGTCTAACATATATCATGCATACATGTAGAGAAAGGCCTCGGCGGTCGGTTAGAGGAAACGGTTTGCTAGGTGTTTTCATCACACTTCCTTCTTTCCTTTGTGTTTCAGAGCAAGATTTAATGCCGGGAGACCTGTGAAGACCAGACTCTCAAAGCCACCACATTCATCAACAAACTCCACACTGTAAAAAAACATTATGTATACAGCTGTGGTTGCCAGAATAATGTTTGGAAAAAATACAGAAAAACTGGAAACACATTTACAGAACTGTAAAATGTACAGTATAAAACTGTAATTTACAAACAAGGAAATTTGAATGTGAACCAGTAAATTCAACAACACACACTGCTATTAATATCTGTTTTGTACCTTTAACATACTGACAACATCATAATAATGCAGATGATAACAGAGAAGAATCAAAGCTCATCACAAGTAGCTTTGCCACAAGCAGAAGGTATATACTAATATACAGAAGGTGAAGTATATACTAATATATAGAAGGTAAACGGAGTCATTCATGCAAAGTATATACTAATATATAGAAGGTGAAGTATATACTAATATATAGAAGGTGAAGTATATACTAATATATAGAAGCTGAAGTATATACTATTATATAGAAGGTGAAGTATATACTAATATATAGAAGCTGAAGTATATACTAATATATAGAAGCTGAAGTGTATTCTAATATATAGAAGCTGAAGTGTATACTAATATATTAGAAGCTGAAGTATATACTAATATATAGAAGGTGAAGTATATAATAATATATAGAAGCTGAAGTATATACTAATATATAGAAGGTGAAGTATACACTAATATGTAGAAGGTGAAGTATACAATAATATATAGAAGGTGAAGTATACACTAATATGTAGAAGGTGAAGTATACAATAATATGTAGAAGGTGAAGTATATACTAATATATAGAAGGTGAAGTATACACTAATATAAAGAAGGTAAAGTATACACTAATATATAGAAGGTGAAGTATACACTAATATATAGAAGCTGAAGTATATATTAATATATAGAAGGTGAAGTATATACTAATATATAGAAGCTGAAGTATATACTAATATATAGAAGGTGAAGTATATACTAATATATAGAAGGTGCACAGAGTCATTCATGCAAAGTATATACTAATATATAGAAGCTGAAGTATATACTAATATATAGAAGGTGAAGTATATACTAATATATAGAAGGTGAAGTATATACTATATATAGAAGGTGAAGTATATACTAATATATAGAAGATGAAGTATATACTAATATATAGAAGCTGAAGTATATACTAATATATAGAAGCTGAAGTGTATACTAATATACAGAAGCTTAAGTATATACTAATATATAGAAGCTGAAGTGTATACTAATATACAGAAGGTGAAGTATATACTAATATATAGAAGGTGAAGTATATACTAATATATAGAAGCTGCACAGAGTCATTCACACAAACACTAAACACATCATAATAACACACATGATACTTAAATAATGAAGTATATTTTGAAGTATATACTAATATTGAAGTATAATATTGAAGTATAATATTGAAATACTTATTTTGAAGTATATACTAATATATAGAAGGTGAAGTATATACTAATATATAGAAGGTGAAGTATATACTAATATATAGAAGCTGAAGTATATACTAATATATAGAAGGTGAAGTATATACTAATATATAGAAGGTGAAGTATATACTAATATATAGAAGGTGAAGTATATACGAATATATAGAAGCTGAAGTATATACTAATATATAGAAGCTGAAGTATATACTAATATACAGAAGGTGAAGTATATACTAATATATAGAAGGTGAAGTATGTACTAATATATAGAAGCAGAAGTATATACTAATATATAGAAGGTGAAGTATATTCTAATATATAGAAGCAGAAGTATATACTAATATATAGAAGGTGAAGTATATTCTAATATATAGAAGCAGAAGTATATACTAATATATAGAAGGTGAAGTATATTCTAATATATAGAAGCAGCAGTATATACTAATATATAGAAGGTGAAGTATATTCTAATATATAGAAGCAGAAGTATATACTAATATATAGAAGGTGAAGTATATACTAATATATAGAAGCAGAAGTATATACTAATATATAGAAGGTGAAGTATATTCTAATATATAGAAGCAGAAGTATATACTAATATATAGAAGCAGAAGTATATACTAATATATAGAAGGTGAAGTATATACTAATATACAGAAGGTGAAGTATATACTAATATATAGAAGCTGAAGTATATACTAATATATAGAAGGTGAAGTATATTCTAATATATAGAAGCAGAAGTATATACTAATATATAGAAGGTGAAGTATATACTAATATATAGAAGCAGAAGTATATACTAATATATAGAAGGTGAAGTATATTCTAATATATAGAAGCAGAAGTATATACTAATATATAGAAGCAGAAGTATATACTAATATATAGAAGGTGAAGTATATACTAATATACAGAAGCTGAAGTATATACTAATATACAGAAGGTGAAGTATATACTAATATATAGAAGGTGAAGTATATACTAATATATAGAAGCTGCACAGAGTCATTCACACAAACACTAAACACATCATAATAACACACATGATACTTAAATAATGCAATAAACTTTCATTAAACAGCAGAAGATATAACATAAAGCCCAAATGCACATAACTGATAACAACTATTAAAAAACATGATTATTTAAACAAAATACTTTCAAATGTGGAGTGTCTGAATTCTGGGAATATAATTTTACAGTTTTTGACTGTAAATTATACATCGATTTGTTATTTTTTACCTCTAAAAACTGTATAATTAACAGCATTTTACTGTGTAAAATGTGTGGTTAGATCTTTTACAGTTTTTCCCTGTATATAGTACAGGAACTTACTGTTAATCTATTAAAATTACACTTATTTTTTACAGTGCATATGAACACTGGGACTCGTACAAGCACTTTATTACAGCAGCGCTTCTCTGTTTTAATAGCTGAATATGTGTTTACTCGGCTCTGGAGGCTTTTTGCTTTTTCTCACTCGTCACTTGTTTAATGTGTTTTCTTGATTGCATTTAATGCACTTTGATGCTTTTCTCTAAACTGACTTATTTATCTGTGTGTATTAATGTTCACTCTCGCCTGAACAATGACAAATAAACTGCTTTCCTCTCTCAATAATGCCTGGAATTCTCTTGAATTTCACCATAACAGAAACACAGCGGTTAACTTTCTAAGTCAGGGCAAGAGCAATGAATGTTGAATTCATTTTTTTTTTATTTTTTTTTTTATCCACATCAAGTTGAAACGAATTAAGCAGAATCTCGGTATCAGTCCCAAACTCACACGATTGTCTTTCTTCTGTGGAACAAGGATGATCAACACATAATACTCAGTTTCAAGCACCAAACAGCACATAAATGTGTTGAAAAAGTGAGTCTTCTGCAGTAATACGATCACTTTATATAACGAACAGAGTGAAATTTAATCACTTAATCACTCTCACATCAGCTCATGTTTACAGACCCTTCAGAATTATGCTTTAAAAAGAGCGCTTATTACAGAAATAATATACTTCATAAGAACAGTCACACTTTAGGAACCAATTCTAACTATGAATTTCGTCTCAATGAACTCTTAGTATGCTGCTTATTAATGATTAGTAAGGTGAATTAATGCATCTAAAATATGCTCATGCATTAATATCAGTGTTAATAAACAGCCAATATGCCATTAATATGCATGCTAATAAACAACTATTTAATACTGGGACCTGTCCCTAAACTAAAGTGTTACTGAATATACTTATAATATAACCTTATATACAATTGAATGAAAATGTATTACATGACATTTATATTAAGTAATTCATAATTATATTAAATGCACTTAGTTGAGCTTAAAGAGTGTTTTTGACTCACTTAAGCATTAAGTAATTCATAATTCGATTGTCTTTGAAATATGGTTATAGTTCCGTCAGGACCACTATCGTCAAAATGATAGATACTTAGCATAAAGTTTGGTTTGGCGGTATGGTTCTGTTCTGTGCAAAAACTCCCTGCCCATCCATACAGCCCGTCATGAATGAGCAGGGAGAGCAGCAATAATAATAACCCCCCGAGGGTTAACAGAACAGAACAAAGCAGATATCATTAATGTACTTAATGATATTTAAGTGTATAATTATTCAACAAAAGAGTCTGATTTAGCAAGGAATATCAAAAGCCAAGTCCTGACTGCGAAAGGAGGAGTTGGGATGGAGGAGGGTGATTTGCTCCTGAGCAAGCGGGAAAAGCTGCTGATTAATACTGAATAGAGCTTATATAGGAATGCCGCGATAGGTGTCGTATTCCTATAGGTAGATGTGATCAGCTGAGAATCAGCTGATGCAAGCTTGACTCACGTGACCTGCCAGAACTAACACGAACGCTCAATTTCTGCTGAATGTACTGATGAGTGTTTATGGTAAACTGTAATATACTCCGGTTTATCAGTTCATTGATTAGCCATTTACTGCCGTCATATATCATCCTGATGAACAGACAGCAGCTCTTTTCTTCCACTTTATGCCAGTTTAATAACCTCGATCAATATCACTCAAACCAGACGAGAAGCCGAAGGTTTTTCCCAGTTTCGTTACCACCGCCTCGTTTGTCTCGATTATCTCAGAAATCACATAAACACTGTAAAAAAAATAAGGCAACCTATCACAATCAACTTTTTAAGTTAACTCAACTAGCAACCGATTACTTAAAAACTTCATAATGAATAAAACTCATATTGAGTGATAATAAAGATCTGTCAGAGCAACCAAAGGTGTTTTATGCATTTAGCAATGTTAATATTTTTTAACA
>JALXFT010001471.1:30000-37959 GCA_023376895.1 Aspiorhynchus laticeps | reverse complement strand
ATCCTGTTTCTTATAGATTTATGTTTACTTTCAAAGCCTACTGGGAAGTATTTGCCTCTTAAAAGTAAACGCAAACATTTATGCTGATAGTCAAATGCATTAAGATGCATTGAGATGCATATATACAGTACAGCACACGATTATCAAAAAATCAAATATTAAATCAGTAAAAATATGAAATCTGATCCACATGAGAGCTAACTGACAACAGCAGCAGCAGCAGCATAAATTAAGCCAGTAAGACGATAATATTTGAATAGTACTAACATAAAATGTTTCCAAGCTGCAATGCATGCTTGTGCAATATTGTTCAATGTAAACGTGTTTGTTCAGACGACTCGGTTTGAAGAGTCGGGAGAATATTTGCATATGTTGTGAATAAATACTTGAGTGTCTAACTTTTCCTAGCGACATGTTTAGAGTGTTTTTGTTCAGTTCACACAAAGAAATAAACTGGCTTTACTAAATATGATTTGTTCAGGCTACTTTTGTACAGTGTGTAGTGATATCTGTGGATATGATCAGACTGACGCCATCAGATGAGATCAAGCTCTTGGACTGAATCCAGCTGGACTCTGGTCTTCTGAACTGATCTGAATAATAACTCACTGTATTTACAGCACGATCTGAACTGATCCAGACGTGATTCTGTGGAGCTGCTTACTCTCAATCTCTACTGTATATATAAAGCTGACTTGACTGTAAAGCCACTTCTGCTTAAACTTGAATATCATGTGTTTAAATATCTCTATATTTACACGTTTGCAATGAAGAATGTGCAGTTTACTACATTTTTAAAAATATATATGTGACCCTGGAGTCAGTCATAAGTCGCTGGGGTATATTTGTAGCAATAGCCAACAATACATTGTATGGGTCAAAATTATTGATTTTTATTTTATGCCAAAAATCATTAGGATATTAAGATCATGTTCCATGAAGATATTTAGTACATTTCCTACCGTAAATACATCAAAACTTAATTTTTGATTAGTAATATGCATTGCTAAGACTTAATTTGAACAACTTTAAAAGTGATTTTCTCAATATTTAGATTTTTTTGCACCCTCAGATTCCAGATTTACAAATATTGTCCTATCATAACAAACCATACATCAATGGAAAGATATTTATTCAGCTTTCAGATGATGCATACATCTCAAGTTTCGAAAAATTTACTCTTATGACTGGTTTTGTGCTCCAGGGTCACATATTATTATGTAACATCACTGAATCAACCTAGATACTCTAATTGATGCAAACTTAATATTCATGGGTTAAATCAGGTATAAATAACTCTTTAAGACTCTTTAAAGAGACAAAATAACAATGCTCACAGCCTCATATCAAATCATCTGCAGAATGCAGAATAAGGAAGACATTTACACAGTTTAGCTGATGTCATCATAAAGGGCATAAAGTTATTGTAAAGTGATTCGTGCAGCTCTGGAGGTTAAATCTCCTGAAGTTACAATAAGTCATGTGACTCTCGAGAACCAATGAGGGCTGATGTCATTGACACGTCGCCATATTGGATCCGTTCTCACCTTGTGAAAAATGTGCTGAATTGTATTGAACGCGCACTTGCAATGAACTTTATATCTTTAAAGTTGTTAAACTACTTGCAGATAATATTATGTTAATAAAATAAAAGGTCACAAGTTCACTCATGTGCGCTTACATAGTGCACTTACTAAATAGTCCATTTGAAATCATTGTTTTAGTAATCTTGTGTCGTGATGTGTTGATAAACATACTATAGCACACATAAAGCACTTGATTATAATTGTAACTGTAGTGTGTTGCAATATTACATTTAAAGTTCATATGTGACCCTGGAGCACAAAACCAGTCATAAGAGTCAATTTTGTGAAATTGAGATTTATGCATCATCTGAAAGCTGAATAAATAAGCTTTCCATTGATGTATGGTTTGTTATGATAGGACAATATTTGTAAATCTGGAATCTGTTGCAAAAAAATCTAAAAATTGAGAAAATCACCTTTAAAGTTGTTCAAATGAAGTTCTTAGCAATGCATATTACTAATCAAAAATTAAGTTTTGATATATTTACGGTAGGAAATTTACTAAATATCTTCATGTAACATGATATTAATATCCTAATGATTTTTGGCATAAAAGAAAAATGTATAATTTTGACTCATACAATGTATTGTTGTCTATTGCTACAAATATACCTGTGTTACTTATGACTGCTTTTGTGCTCCAGGGACACATATATAAACTAGTTCATTTAGATCTAAGTATTTTGCAATGACTTGAACTAGCTATTTTTATAACTTTTTGTAATTTTTGGCTTTAGTGTATCAAACTCTTTAGAGAAATGGTGCTTGGAATAACACAAGTTTAATTTAAACAACAAAGCTCAAATCTCTCTCAGGAAAGCATAACACGAACAACAGCATATGAATTCATTTTGCTTTTTATTACAAATAAATATTTACAATATGTACATTGAAGAACCCCTTCCCAAACTCTCATCTGATAAATGTGAGAAAATGAATATATCCTATTGTTGAGGAAACCCCTGCCATGATGAGCACATAACGGAATCGCTCCAGTTCACATTACATGAGGGTCACAGAGGTGAAGCCACGAGCCGATCGTCCAGAAGATCCTTCAAAGAAAGAGTTCCGTCCATCCTGCGAGAATCCAGACGACGTATGAACCAACGAGACTGAGGTATGAGGTTGATTGGAGTCCATGAGTGAGAAGACGTGTGTGAGAGACAGAGTCCGAGCAGCGAGGCGGCTCTCAGAGAGGACACATGGTCTGTGGCACGGTGCTGATGTTCATGAGTTCGGTGTAGGTGCAGAGAGCGTCGTCACGCATGTCTGGGGTCAGTTCAGTGTAGAGCCGGAACTCCAGCTCCTCTCCTGCAGCAACGGGACAGAGAAACACTCGTGAGATGCTGCTCAGCTCAAAACAGACACTCGTCGACCGCGCTCACGCGACATTTACCTGAGCTTTCGCTCCACTGGCTCTCTGCACTCAGAGATTCTGTTGTGGCTACTTCATTGGCCAGGAACCCCTTTGTAAAGACATTGCTCTGCAGCCACTGTGTGCTATCACGTTCCAATTGCCGTGAGATCTGCAAGAGCAAAACACAGAACTCGTAAGCCGATTGTTCTTTTGATTACAGGGTATTCCTGTCAATGAAAAAGCACAATGCACTAAGAACAAATGTGCAACTCACCTCAATGATGGCTTCGTTCTCCTCCAGGTCTGCAGGCGGGAAGATGGAGAAAACACACAGTGAGTTTTGAGCGATAATCAGTGATGTTATAAAGACACCAGGCGAGAGCTGTTACCTGTGGAGTGCACCGGAGACACCTGGAACTTGCTGGTGTATAGGTCTTCAGGACAGTCTGAGATCTCCATCTCGAATCCCGGGGTGTCTTCGCAAGGGCTCGCGATACCTTCAGAGGAAATGACACGTGTTATGAACATCACACTCTTGTGAACACCTCAGCTTTGATAGAAAAATCAAATCTGAGCAGGCTTACTTAGATTGACGGTGCTGTCGATGGTGTTCTCTTGAGTCATCTCTGAATGCATCTCGTGAACGTCAGCGTCCTCTGTCTTGATCTGAACACACATACAAACATCTTTAATGCTCTGGACTTGTTGTAAATGATCACCTGTGCTGCAGACTCGCAGGAACACGCTTACCTTGCGCTTGCGGCTGTCACGGCTCTTGGATCTCTTCATCTTCTTCTTGGTGACGGCGGGCAGCATGCGGTAGACTCGCACAGCGCCGCAGCCTTTGTTGATGCTCTTGTCCTTAACCTCTTCGATGTCGGGGAGCGAGTTCATGGCACAGCGGAAATTGGCTTTCCAGGTTTTAGGGTCGGGCGGGGTCACTCCCTCCTTGTATTTACCTGAAGAACACAAGCAGGGTTTGAGCACTACTGTGGTGGACCGTGTGTGTGTGTGTGTGAGCTCGAGCGGTCCTCACCTGTGTGAATGGCCCACTGCTTAAACAGACATGCATCTTTATCCACCTCCCAGCCGTGCCGAGCTGCGTGTTTCCACGGGATGGAGAACATCATCTCCTCCTGAAAGCATTGCAGAGCTATTAGAACAATGCAGATGCTTATCTTTCCGGTTGTGATTAATGATCGTATTGCATTACCTTGTTAACCCACATGAGTCCAGCGATGGTGTTAGAGTTGATTTTGGTCTCCAGCCAGGGTCGCATGCGCATTCGGGACACAGGCATGTTTCTGTGAGAGAGACAGAGCTGCTTTACTCTCTGGAGGGAGGCGCTTTGACAAGTTCATGACCAGGAAACACCGCTTTGTTTTTCTTCTCTGAGAAACTCCACTGTGCACAATTCTCAATCTTTACTAAATATGGATTTTATTATGCATTAATGTGGTTTGTTTTACATCTAAGCAAAAATGCATGCACAAAATACATCAAAAACAATAAAAAAGTTGCTGTTGTTGTTTTTGCAACATTGTTGCTGCGTGTTGCATTGATTACTAACAATCCAAATAATTATCCTAACACGTTATTTATTAAACACGCGTCTACAACCGAAGCGAAGCATTTCTAAATGCAATAATAATATTTAATGCATTATTAATATTCAATGCAATCGTTTCATATTATCAAAGGCACTTACAGTATGATCAGATGTTGTATCCAAATGAGAAAAACTGGAAAAAGAGTAAGTCCTGTGAAGGCGTGAATCCACTGTGAGAACTACAGCCGAAGTTGTGTGTAGATCAGCTCGCGCTCTACTGTATGCAGGAGGCGGCAGCGCGCGGTATATATATTGCTCTGGTGGGGACTTTTTTTAGCACCCCGCGCATGCGCAGACAGCGCATGCGCTCTACAACTCGAGCAGGCTGATTTCCGAGAAATCATGCTGTTGAGATAGAAGGGCTGCGTGCGGAAGACATTTCAGTTTGGATAAACACACACACCCTCAACATGCCACCACTGAATATCCCACACACACACACACACACACACAATCATATTCATGTGATAATGCCACGATAATCAACAATTCACCACAACAACAACAACAATAATAATAATAACAATAGGTTGACAGAATTAACCCCTAATAATAACAATAGTAATAATAATAATAATAGATGTTGTTGTTAATTATAGCATTCACTTCCACTCATTTCACATAAATACAGTGAATTCAGGTAAACTGGGACACTGTAACCTGAATTAACCCCTAATAACAATAATAATAATAGATGTTGTTGTTAATTATAGCATTCACTAACACTCATTTCACATAAATACAGTGAATTCAGGTAAACTGGGACACTAACCTGAATGATCCCCTAATGATAATAATAATAGATGTTGTTAATTATAGCATTCACTTCCACTCATTTCACATAAATACAGTGGATTCAGGTAAACTGGGACACTGTAACCTGTATCAATGCACGCATGCAAGTTTACTCACTGTTAATGTAAATACAGCGAATGTGTGTTCTTTCTACAGTGAGTTATATGAGTGTGTTATGAACAGAATAAAGTGCACAGTGTCAGGGTTCAGGTGTGTGTTTCACGCGCCGCTGGGGGGCGTCACTGTAGAGTTCCTGTAAGAGACAGCGTTTCAGAGAAACCCTCTGCTGATGACAGTCCTGCGATATCATGCGCGAGCTCGGGCTTCTTAGGTTTCGGGATCCGTAATTGTGCTGAAGGAATGAGCCTCGGGCGACAAAGTTGTTTTTTAAGCGGTAGTGTGTTGTTTGCTGTCAGAAAACGCGTTTTAGGGGCATTTGACGCGTTAAAGAACAGCGCAGCGCGGCGCGAGATGTTTTTAGCAGATAGCCTAATACGCAGCTGACCCACAAACACACAGCGCGAGCGATGATGATGATGATGATGATGTAATCTCGCCGCTGGCAGCAGGAGGTGTGTCGCGCGCGGAGGCGGTGTTTTCCTCCGGAGTTTCTGCTCCGTGAATTCCTGGGTTTTCCCAAGAATCATCCAGAGATATTCCCCTCGGATCCAGGTCTAGCGCTCCAGAGAGGATCTGGACCAGACTGCTGCTATCAGACTGCCTTTTGATGCTTTATTGTCAGCATATGCATGTATAATGCCATATCCCATAACAAAGAACATATCACATGCATCAACGAGACAAAACGAGAAAAAGCAAAAGAGAGAGAAAAAAGGAGACGGGGTACATATGCATCAGTTTACAAACAAATATATACATATTTTACTTTTCCATAGGTTTGCACACACACACACTCACATATATATACACACACACACACACACACACACACACACGCACACACACTCTCTCTCTCTCTCACACACGCACACACACACACACACACACACGCACGCACGCACGCACGCACACACACAGACACACACACTCTCTTTTATGAGCTGTGAAATCTGCCACATCGAAGACTTAGCAGGCGAAGGAGATGGAGCAGTCTACCCTTCCGTCGCCGTCAGTCCGTGTCGATTTTTGAATGGGGATTGATAGGGAGGGCAGACGACAGGCCCGCGGCGACGTCACGGCGACGTCACTGTCGAAACCAATGATAGTCGGCGACGTGACGGCGGCGTATGTAAGAAATGTATCAAAAATATACGTGTACTAAGTACGTCTGAACTAGGTACGTCGCCTTACAAGACGCCTGATATGTACGTCGTCTCCATGTACATCGCTTCAAATTAACTTTAAAGTTTGCAATAGTAGATGTATTTGTTATAGGCTATTGTTTTTACTTATTTCCTAACAAGTGTTAATAGTGAATAATTAAGTTTATTTCATTTTAGATAACTTTTCTTTTTTGGCTTGGTGTAGTAGGCCTACCTCAAACAACCTTCTTAATATTGATGGTGTTCTTTTTTTACTAGGACGCTGTAGTCAACATTAAATGACATGGAGCGCACATTATTAAGGAAATATATTTAGTTTAATGATGTTGTAGTGTTATACAGCCTATAACATTTTGTAATAAAAAATTGAAAGGTTCCTTACAGCAGTCTCAGATGTTATATATTATTGAAGCCTTTGAGTTCAAAAGATTTGACATTCTTGAAGTAAATAAATCAGTAAAGGTTTGCTGCATGGTTAAAATAAGCTAGCCTATGAAAATATATATGTTCTTTAGAGAGAGAGAAAAAAAAAACATAAATGGCATTTTATTAGTTCATTCAGAAATAGGCCGACGCGAATTACAAACATTATAATAAACACTGTAAACATAGCTAGGCTGTTTTAGTTCCCCTCACTCCTCAACAAATCCTTTCAATTAACAGTAGGCTATTTAGAAAATAACAAAAATTAAAAATGTAAGAAGCTATAGCTATATAAACGACAAACCAAAACGAATTAATTTAGGCTAAAAGGAAACTGAAACCAATGTTGGGTCTCTTTCGACACAAAATCAAATGTTTCCGTATTCGCGATGTATTTGAATGCCACAAATATTATTTACCTTTTATGTAGGTCTGCTTCACTCGTGTTCCAATATCCACGTAAAACAACATGTTTTGCATAACTTCATGGCGATAAGGTGATAACGCTTAACGGCACAGATTTTACTACATATTTAACTGAGCAGTGTGTTTTTTTTCCCCTGGCCCATATGTTTGACTGATTGTTTTTTAATAATGATAATGAACAGGCTGTATTGTCAAGGTAAAGCTTAACTGTGCGCGCGCATGCGGCGCTGGAGCAATCACTTGATTTTCTCTTCCCTTCTAACAGTGGAAGCAAATACTCCTTTGAAGATAATCGGAGTTGTAAAAGGTTTGCTTTTATTTGTGTGCATTCACAATAAAAACTAATATTTGCGCTTTTGCAAAATAAGCCTAAAAAATAGCATGCCGCTTCTGCCGTCTGGTTTCCTTTCGCACAGCACAACAATGAACCGAAACTCTGCATAGGCTACTTGTTGCACAGTTTTCTTTCGTTTCCTTAAA
>JALXFT010001471.1:15000-22500 GCA_023376895.1 Aspiorhynchus laticeps | reverse complement strand
GTTGATGTTTATTATTCTGATTTACGAGTTTGATATTTGTTTACAGATTGTATTCCGACGCTTTTGAAAGCGTACGGATTGGTAAGTAGCTTTTTGTTCTATTATTCATAAAACTAAAGGAGGATTTTTTGTTCACACTGTTCTGCTGTTCGCAGCGGGGGATTTCCCCACTTGTTGATCGCACATAGAATAGGTGTTGGTACCTCCTAATTGATCTAATTTGTCTTATTGACTGAAGACTTAATATGCTTGCTCTGTGATACTACTGTTCGCAGTGTATTGAGTGAGATTTTATTTGGCTTTTGGTTGTTGCACACATTACTTATTACCAAATCCCTGTTCGCAGAAGTAAGGCATTTATATTTTGTGTGTTATTTGTTTTACGGCTGTACGCAGCTGTACTGGATATTCAGCAATCATGAGTCAATCTTTGTGCTGTTACTGTCATACTTCTTTGCATCCTTGTGATGGTCACCGGGAATGTGCATCATGTTTGGGCATGACTCATTTACTGGAGGACATTGAAGAGCCATGTCCTGCTGCTGTAAATTTCTCTCTGCAAGAAAGGGTGCAAAGAGTCCGGTTTATTAAACAGGTAAGTGGAGTCCAGTCATCGATGGGTGATGCACACTCCCTTAAACGAAGAAGAGAACGTGCTGAGGCCACCTGTGAGAGAAGGTCAAAAGTTTCAGATTCACATTCTGACACCCAGCAGCAAATTTTGGCAACCTTACAAGATCTGGCTGGGAGGGCAGTATACATGGCCTTGAAACGACTGATTGCTTTTCTGCAAGACAAGCATGTCCTGGTAAGAACCGACAACATGTCAGCAGTTTATCATATCAATCATCAGGGAGGCACCAGATCATTGCGTTGCCTCCAGGAGTCCAGGAGGCTTCTGTTTTGGGCCCATCCAAGACTCTAATTACCGGGAGTAGTGAACCGGGCTGCCGATCTCCTCTCTCGAATGGGGCCTCCCTCAGGGGAATGGCGCTTGCATCCAGAGGTGGTAGGTCTGATATGGGACAGGTTTGGGAGAGCTCATACCGATGTTTGCATCAGCCGAGACAACTCATTGCAAGATGTGGTTTGCGATGAGCAAACCACCTTTGGGAGTGGATGCACTGTCTCACGAGTGGCCGGGAGGATTGTTATATGCTTTCCCCCCCCTGCCATTAATTCCTCATGTGCTCAAGCGTGTGGAACTGGGGTATTACAGGGTTGTACTGATTGCACAGAAATGGCCAATGAGACCTTGGTTTCCGCTTCTTTTACGTCTAGTACGAGGCCGTCCCTGGCCGTTACCAATCAGAGCAGACCTTCTCACTCATTTGGAGGGTCAGATTTGGCACCCGAGTCCAGCCATGTTACAACTTTGGGTTTGGCATCTGCTCAGTCCATCTCTCATGAGCTAGAGGAGGAGGTAGCAAAGACCATTAACAATGCTAAAGCACCTTCCACTTGGGAAAACTATTCAAGTCGGTGGCGTGTGTTCTCTAAGTGGTGTCAGGATAGAAACCTTGATCCCGCTGGTTGTGGTCTTGAATTTATCCTGTGCTTTCTTCAGTCACTGTTAGACTCCGCAAGAAAAGTCAACACTTTTAGAGTTTATATTGCAGCTATTTCTCATTTTCAGAATGTTGTGGAAGGCTTGTCAATCGGTAAATCGGTTATTTCTTAAAGGTGCACGACGCCTCCATCCAGAGAGGAAGTTAAGATCACCATCCTGGGATCTTCCTTCGGTTCTACAGTCATTGACTGAAGCTCCATTTGAACCATTGGCCCAGGCTGATCTTAGATCATTATCGTGGAAAACAGTTTTCCTTCTGGCTATCAGTTCAGCAAAAAGAGTGGGTGAGCTACATGCTTTGTCAGTAAGTGACGACTGTTTGAGATGGAAAACAGATTACTCGGGGGTCTCTCTTTGGCCTAATCCTGCTTTTCTTCCCAAGATTCTCAATCCTTCCACAGTCAATCAGGCAGTTGAACTTGCAGCTTTTAAACCTGACCCAGATTCCTTATCTACCGGACTTGACCTTTATAGTCTGTGCCAAGTAAGAGCACTCCGCACATACATTGAGCACACACAGGGGTTGCGACAGTCACATACCCAGTTGTTTCTGTGTTTTGATAAAAAAAGCATTGGACGACCAATTTCGAAGCAGCGTCTCTCACACTGGATAGTGGACACTATTGCACAAGCACACTCCACCCAGAGCTTACCAGTTCCAGGGAACCTGGTGGCTCATTCTACTAGGAGTCTAGCTACATCATGGCAGCACTGAAAGGCGTGGCACTTACAGATATATGTGCAGCGGCCTCATGGAGTTCACCTTGTACCTTTGTCCGGTATTACAGGGTCAATGTTGCAGAACAAGTTTCGTTTGGGTCTGCAGTTCTGCAGTCAGCTTCTAAGCAGGGATGTGGGGAAGGAGAGGCTTCTCACCCCTCGTGACCCTGATGTTACTAGTCATTCAAGGTAAGACCGTGGTGACGGTCTGAGTGAGGTCGAAATAGATCGTAAGTTATGGATCTATGAGACCGAATGATGACTGTCGCCATCTCTTGTCACTCGGGATGAACAGAGGCGTTCCAGGCAAGTGCTTTATAGTGAACCAACCACTCAGGGTCAGTCACCTGACTTTGTTTACATTAGGTCTCGGAAAGATAGCAGAATGGCGACATTCAAGGTAAGACCGTGGTGACGGTCATCATTCGGTCTCATAGATCCATAGTTATAGTCATAACTTATTATCTATTTCTTATGTCTGTGAGCTGGTTCATTGCTGTGACATGCTCCATTCACAGAGACTGCATGAGACGACAGAAAGCACATCCAAAAATGACTAAAAAAAATAAAATAATTGCGTGCATGCCCCTGTGTCATACAGTAGGCTAAGCGCGATAATACTCACACATTCCTCATAAACATTTGAAATGCGCCTATATAGCGATTTTATTATCCATATAAAAAAATAATAATAATAACAACCTGTTTTGGTCATATTTACTAGTAATTGCCCAGCTCTCCAGAGACAACGGTTTGAAGTTAAAGGGTTAAAACTTTAGATTAGAGAACACTTATCACTATTAATACTTTCTTATTAGTATGCATATTACTAGGCTGTGCATTAGTACTTATAAAGCATATATTAATGCTTGATCATATTCTATATCCCTTCACCGGAACCAATACCTAAACATATCAATGAGTTTACTGAAGGGAAAATATTAGTTCATCATGAATGTGTTCACTAATCTAAAGGCTTGCCTTTAAAGGGATAGATCACCTGTATTATCTGATTATGATTATGATTATCATTACTCTTCCTCAAGTTGATCCAAAACTGAGTTATATTGAACACAAGATATTGTAAAGAATGCAGGCAGCCACTGAAGGATCTAAGGACTGCTTCATTTGTGTTGTTTTATTTACTTTCTTTGTATTTAATCTTCATTCATAACCATTTGATCATTTTATGATTCAGTTTAATCGTAATCATTGATAATAATCATCTCAGCCATTTATATACTAATTTCATTTTTATGTTTTATATTAATTTCCCACTGTTTAGTGTTATGATGTGTGTTTTCAGAGGATGTTTGTCTTCATGAGGAAGAGATAAGAGGGAATGTTTATGTCAGATTATTTACCCTCAAGTTATTTCAGACCTTTGTGACTTTTATTTATTCTGCCAAACATAAAAAGAAGATAATTTTTGGAATGAAGAAGATATGTTTGTAACTAAACACTTGGTTCCCGTTGATTTCCAGAGTGTTTCCATACCACAGAAGTCAACGAGGAACAGCTGTTTGCTTACTAACATTCTTCAGCATATCTTATAACTATCTCTTCGACTGATAGAAGACTGGAGCTGGATCTGATATTTCTGGTTTGGAAGCATGATCTAACTCTATTGTCTTCAATTGTATGAGAAAGATTATTATAAAGTAAACGAGGACCAGAAAATCAAGGCGTTCTTCTTCTCATTCATTAATCATGCTTTCAGCAACATGTAATTAAAGAGACTGACTAACACTAAATGTTTTAATTAAATGTTCTAAATATAGGTTTTTGAAGTCTTTAGGTATTTAAGTCATTACAAACACACACACACACACACACACACACTCACACACACATGTTGGGTTTCCATGTTTTATGGGGACTCTCCATAGGCGTAATGGTTTTTATACTGTACAAACTGTGTGTGCTATTGCCCTACACCTACCCTACACCTAAACTTAGCCTCACAGGAGACTGTGTGCATCTTTAGATTTTCAAAAAAACACCATTTAGTATGTTTTTAAGCCTTTTGAATTACGGGGACATAGGCAGTGTCCTCATAAAACACCTTCAAATTGTAATACCTCTGTCATACCCATGTTATTAAACAAATTTGTGTCCTCATAAACCACATAAACCCACACACACACACACACCACACACACACACACACACACACTAAACAAACTCACACACACACACACACACACACACACACACACACACACACACACACACACACACACATCTCTCTCTCTCTCTCTCTCTCTCTCTCACACACACACACACACACACACACACACACTCTCTCTCTCTCTCTCTCTCTCTCTCTCACACACACACACACACACACACACACACTCTCTCTCTCTCTCTCTCTCTCTCTCTCTCTCAACACACACACACACACACACACACACACACTCTCTCTCTCTCTCTCTCTCTCTCTCTCACACACACACACACACACACACACACACCTCTCTCTCTCTCTCTCTCTCTCTCTCTCTCTCACACACACACACACACACACACACACACACTCTCTCTCTCTCTCTCTCTCTCACACACACACACACACACACACACACACACACACACACACACACACACTCTCTCTCTCTCTCTCTCTCACACACACACACACACACACACACACACTGATCATCTGAGAGACTGTATGGTGTCTGATTCCACACATCATGTTGTATTTGTCCACTAAAGCTCCTATCAGGTGTCACACATTATTGTGTCTATAGAGATCTGACCTGCTGTCACTTATAAGTAAAGCATTGCAAAAGGAACACTTCAGAATTGGTCTCAGAAGAGGCCTGCGCTGGAGTGGCACTGCTGCTGAATATAAAGCTACAGATCCAGACACACAGTGTGTCAGTGTGAAGAGAGAGAGGCTTGAGTAAATCTCCACTGGGCCATCTGCTCTGACAGCTCGGTCACATTGGATTGAGTCACAAATCCACCGCAGCTGCGTCACTGTCTCCAGACGAACCTAACCTCTTCCAGAGCGTCTCAGCAGCAGCACTGTTATGTGAGGAGCAGCCCAACATGAATGAGATGCTCCTCTGGAGCCTGTGAGCTCTGAGCGCGTCACGTGACCCGCTCTGGATGGATGCGGAGAAGGAGAGCGAGTCAAGGTTAAACAGAGGAGGGGGCGGAGCTTGAGAGTCACGTGATGCAACAACAATCAACACCACAGTGCAAGTCTTTCCCATAAACCCCCTGTGTCTTATATTTTGATCTGAAGTATTACTTGGATGCAATATCTACCTCCAGCAACGTTAAAGCCTTAAAATCAATCACACTGTGTGCATCTTATAATATCGGTTGACTGTATGCTCTGTGACCTGGATGTAAAAAGGTGCTTTTTGAGGCACCATTACTTTATCTAATGTAATTTATTTTACCCCTGGCCCGGTTTTTTTTATTATTTATTAAAAAAAAATAAAATTGTGTGATTTTGTTGTTACTATGGTTGTGTATCAATGTACAAAATAGCATTTTGATGATCAATTTTATTATTATTAATAAAAAATATATTTTATTATATTAGAAAAAAAATAATAATATACAAATATACAAAATAGGCAAATAGCATTTTGATGATCAATTTTATAATTATTAATAAAAAATATATTTTATCATATAATAATAAAACCATAATATACAAATATACAAAATAGACAATGTACAAAATAGCATTTTGATTATCAATTTTATTATTATTAATAAAAAATATATTTTATTATATTAGAAAAAAATAATAATATACAAATATACAAAATAGGCAAATAGCATTTTGATGATCAATTTTATAATTATTAATAAAAAATATATTTTATCATATAATAATAAAACCATAATATACAAAATAGGCAATGTACAAAATAGCATTTTGATTATCAATTTTATTATTATTAATAAAAAATATATTTTATTATATTAGAAAAAAATAAAATAATATACAAATATACAAAATAGACAAATAGCATTTTGATGATCAATTTTATAATTATTAATAAAAATATATTTTATTATATAATAAAAATAATAATAATATACAAATATACAAAACAGACAATGTACAAAATAGCATTTTGATAATCAATTTTATGATTATTAATAACAAATATATTTTATCATATAATAAAAATAATAATAATATACAAATATACAAAATAGACAATGTACAAAATAGCATTTTGATTATCAATTTTATTATTATTAATAAAAATATATTTTATTATATAATAAAAATAATAATAATATACAAATATACAAAATAGACAATGTACAAAATAGCATTTTGATTATCAATTTTATTATTATTAATAAAAATATATTTTATTATATAATAAAAATAATAATAATATACAAAATAGACAATGTACAAAATAGCATTTTGATTATCAATTTTATTATTATTAATAAAAATATATATTTTATTATATAATAAAAATAATAATAATATACAAATATACAAAATAGACAATGTACAAAATAGCATTTTGATGATCAATTTTATTAGTATTAATAAAAATATATTTTATATAATAAAACAATAATAATATACAAATATACAAAATAGACAATGTACAAAATAGCATTTTGATTATCAATTTTATTATTATTAATAAAAATATATTTTATTATATAATAAAAATAATAATAATATACAAATATACAAAATAGACAATGTACAAAATTGCATTTTGATTATCAATTTTATTATTATTAATAAAAAATATATTTTATTATATAATATAAAAATAATAATATACAAAATAGACAAATAGCATTTTGATGATCAATTTTATTATCATTAATAAAAAATATAATTTATTATATAAAAAAATAATAATATACAAAATAGACAAATAGCATTTTGATGATCAATTTTATAATTATTAATAAATATATATTTTATCATATAATAATAAAAAAAATAATATACAAATATACAAAATAGACAAATAGCATTTTGATGATCAATTTTATTATCATTAATAAAAAATATAATTTATTATATAATAATAATAATAATAATAATATACAAATATACAAAATAGACAAATAGCATTTTGATGATCAATTTTATTATTATTAATAAAAAATATATTTTATTATATAAAAAAAATAATAATATACAAATATACAAAATAGACAAATAGCATTTTGATGATCAATTTTATTATTAT
>JALXFT010001471.1:0-10000 GCA_023376895.1 Aspiorhynchus laticeps | reverse complement strand
TCACACCCTGCTTGTACTCATCACTGTCACTTTCTAGTGAGCTAACCAATCAGAGTGGAGGAGGGGCGGGACTAATACCATCACACCCTGCTTGTACTCATCACTGTCACTTTCTAGTGAGCTAACCAATCAGAGTGGAGGAGGGGCGGGACTAATACCATCACACCCTGCTTGTACTCATCACTGTCACTTTCTAGTGAGCTAACCAATCAGAGTGGAGGAGGGGCGGGACTAATACCGTCACACCCTGCTTGTACTCATCACTGTCGCTTTCTAGTGAGCTAACCAATCAGAGTGGAGGAGGGGGCGGGACTAATACCGTCACACCCTGCTTGTACTCATCACTGTCACTTTCTAGTGAGCTAACCAATCAGAGTGGAGGAGGGGCGGGACTAATACCATCACACCCTGCTTGTACTCATCACTGTCGCTTTCTAGTGAGCTAACCAATCAGAGTGGAGGAGGGGAGGGACTAATACCGTCACACCCTGCTTGTACTCATCACTGTCGCTTTCTAGTGAGCTAACCAATCCGAGTGGAGGAGGGCGGGACTAATACCGTCACACCCTGCTTGTACTCATCACTGTCACTTTCTAGTGAGCTAACCAATCCGAGTGGAGGAGGGGCGGGACTAATACCGTCACACCCTGCTTGTACTCGTCACTGTCACTTTCTAGTGAGCTAACCAATCCGAGTGGAGGAGGGCGGGACTAATACCGTCACACCCTGCTTGTACTCATCACTGTCACTTTCTAGTGAGCTAACCAATCAGAGTGGAGGAGGGGAGGGACTAATACCGTCACACCCTGCTTGTACTCATCACTGTCGCTTTCTAGTGAGCTAACCAATCAGAGTGGAGGAGGGGAGGGACTAATACCGTCACATCCTGCTTGTACTCATCACTGTCGCTTTCTAGTGAGCTAACCAATCAGAGTGGAGGAGGGGCGGGACTAATACCGTCACACCCTGCTTGTACTCATCACTGTCGCTTTCTAGTGAGCTAACCAATCAGAGTGGAGGAGGGGAGGGACTAATACCGTCACATCCTGCTTGTACTCATCACTGTCGCTTTCTAGTGAGCTAACCAATCAGAGTGGAGGAGGGGAGGGACTAATACCGTCACACCCTGCTTGTACTCGTCACTGTCACTTTCTAGTGAGCTAACCAATCCGAGTGGAGGAGGGTGGGACTAATACCGTCACACCCTGCTTGTACTCGTCACTGTCACTTTCTAGTGAGCTAACCAATCAGAGTGGAGGAGGGGCGGGACTAATACCGTCACACCCTGCTTGTACTCATCACTGTCGCTTTCTAGTGAGCTAACCAATCAGAGTGGAGGAGGGGAGGGACTAATACCGTCACACCCTGCTTGTACTCATCACTGTCGCTTTCTAGTGAGCTAACCAATCAGAGTGGAGGAGGGGCGGGACTAATACCGTCACACCCTGCTTGTACTCATCACTGTCGCTTTCTAGTGAGCTAACCAATCAGAGTGGAGGAGGGGCGGGACTAATACCGTCACATCCTGCTTGTACTCATCACTGTCACTTTCTAGTGAGCTAACCAATCCGAGTGGAGGAGGGGAGGGACTAATACCGTCACATCCTGCTTGTACTCATCACTGTCGCTTTCTAGTGAGCTAACCAATCAGAGTGGAGGAGGGGAGGGACTAATACCGTCACACCCTGCTTGTACTCATCACTGTCGCTTTCTAGTGAGCTAACCAATCAGAGTGGAGGAGGGGCGGGACTAATACCGTCACACCCTGCTTGTACTCATCACTGTCGCTTTCTAGTGAGCTAACCAATCAGAGTGGAGGAGGGGCGGGACTAATACCGTCACATCCTGCTTGTACTCATCACTGTCACTTTCTAGTGAGCTAACCAATCCGAGTGGAGGAGGGGAGGGACTAATACCGTCACACCCTGCTTGTACTCGTCACTGTCACTTTCTAGTGAGCTAACCAATCAGAGTGGAGGAGGGGGCGGGACTAATACCGTCACATCCTGCTTGTACTCATCACTGTCACTTTCTAGTGAGCTAACCAATCCGAGTGGAGGAGGGGAGGGACTAATACCGTCACACCCTGCTTGTACTCATCACTGTCACTTTCTAGTGAGCTAACCAATCCGAGTGGAGGAGGGGAGGGACTAATACCGTCACATCCTGCTTGTACTCATCACTGTTGCTTTCTAGTGAGCTAACCAATCAGAGTGGAGGAGGGGCGGGACTAATACCGTCACACCCTGCTTGTACTCATCACTGTCACTTTCTAGTGAGCTAACCAATCAGAGTGGAGGAGGGGCGGGACTAATACCGTCACATCCTGCTTGTACTCATCACTGTCACTTTCTAGTGAGCTAACCAATCAGAGTGGAGGAGGGGCGGGACTAATACCGTCACACCCTGCTTGTACTCGTCACTGTCACTTTCTAGTGAGCTAACCAATCCGAGTGGAGGAGGGCGGGACTAATACCGTCACACCCTGCTTGTACTCATCACTGTCACTTTCTAGTGAGCTAACCAATCAGAGTGGAGGAGGGGAGGGACTAATACCGTCACACCCTGCTTGTACTCATCACTGTCGCTTTCTAGTGAGCTAACCAATCAGAGTGGAGGAGGGGAGGGACTAATACCGTAACATCCTGCTTGTACTCATCACTGTCGCTTTCTAGTGAGCTAACCAATCAGAGTGGAGGAGGGGCGGGACTAATACCGTCACACCCTGCTTGTACTCATCACTGTCGCTTTCTAGTGAGCTAACCAATCAGAGTGGAGGAGGGGAGGGACTAATACCGTCACATCCTGCTTGTACTCATCACTGTCGCTTTCTAGTGAGCTAACCAATCAGAGTGGAGGAGGGGAGGGACTAATACCGTCACACCCTGCTTGTACTCGTCACTGTCACTTTCTAGTGAGCTAACCAATCCGAGTGGAGGAGGGTGGGACTAATACCGTCACACCCTGCTTGTACTCGTCACTGTCACTTTCTAGTGAGCTAACCAATCAGAGTGGAGGAGGGGCGGGACTAATACCGTCACACCCTGCTTGTACTCATCACTGTCGCTTTCTAGTGAGCTAACCAATCAGAGTGGAGGAGGGGAGGGACTAATACCGTCACACCCTGCTTGTACTCATCACTGTCGCTTTCTAGTGAGCTAACCAATCAGAGTGGAGGAGGGGCGGGACTAATACCGTCACACCCTGCTTGTACTCATCACTGTCGCTTTCTAGTGAGCTAACCAATCAGAGTGGAGGAGGGGCGGGACTAATACCGTCACATCCTGCTTGTACTCATCACTGTCACTTTCTAGTGAGCTAACCAATCCGAGTGGAGGAGGGGAGGGACTAATACCGTCACATCCTGCTTGTACTCATCACTGTCGCTTTCTAGTGAGCTAACCAATCAGAGTGGAGGAGGGGAGGGACTAATACCGTCACACCCTGCTTGTACTCATCACTGTCGCTTTCTAGTGAGCTAACCAATCAGAGTGGAGGAGGGGCGGGACTAATACCGTCACACCCTGCTTGTACTCATCACTGTCGCTTTCTAGTGAGCTAACCAATCAGAGTGGAGGAGGGGCGGGACTAATACCGTCACATCCTGCTTGTACTCATCACTGTCACTTTCTAGTGAGCTAACCAATCCGAGTGGAGGAGGGGAGGGACTAATACCGTCACACCCTGCTTGTACTCATCACTGTCACTTTCTAGTGAGCTAACCAATCCGAGTGGAGGAGGGGAGGGACTAATACCGTCACACCCTGCTTGTACTCATCACTGTCACTTTCTAGTGAGCTAACCAATCCGAGTGGAGGAGGGGAGGGACTAATACCGTCACATCCTGCTTGTACTCATCACTGTTGCTTTCTAGTGAGCTAACCAATCAGAGTGGAGGAGGGGCGGGACTAATACCGTCACACCCTGCTTGTACTCATCACTGTCACTTTCTAGTGAGCTAACCAATCAGAGTGGAGGAGGGGCGGGACTAATACCGTCACATCCTGCTTGTACTCATCACTGTTGCTTTCTAGTGAGCTAACCAATCAGAGTGGAGGAGGGGCGGGACTAATACCGTCACATCCTGCTTGTACTCATCACTGTTGCTTTCTAGTGAGCTAACCAATCAGAGTGGAGGAGGGGAGGGACTAATACCGTCACACCCTGCTTGTACTCATCACTGTCACTTTCTAGTGAGCTAACCAATCAGAGTGGAGGAGGGGCGGGACTAATACCGTCACACCCTGCTTGTACTCATCACTGTCGCTTTCTAGTGAGCTAACCAATCAGAGTGGAGGAGGGGCGGGACTAATACCGTCACACCCTGCTTGTACTCATCACTGTCGCTTTCTAGTGAGCTAACCAATCAGAGTGGAGGAGGGGCGGGACTAATACCGTCACACCCTGCTTGTACTACGACTGAACAACAATGGAGAAGTTAATATTGTTTGTCTCCGAGTATTTATGTCTTTACCAGATGGAATTGCTGGAGAACCATAATATTGTTATGAAAAATAATGCTTGGAGAAACATTTCATTTGCGATGTGTCTGCCATATTACTTCAGCGGATATTCCGTATCATAGCAACAGCTGGCTTTGGTGGACACGTGGCCTGATTGTTGTTGTTGTTGTTTTATCAAGTACTTTTTTATTTAAAAGTTAAATAAAAACTGTACTGTACTTAAAGATTAAATGAAAATGTATTGTAGCTAGGCTACTTAAAGGTTAAATAAAAACTGTAAGTTACCATATATTTTCATTTAATCTTTATTTAAGTACAGTTTTTTAACATTTAAGTACAGTACAGTTTTTATTTCAGTTTTAGATACAATATATTTAATTAAATAATTAAGTTTTTTATTTACCTGGAAGTAAGCACAGTGCAGTGTTAATGTTCAAACTGTGTATTTACAATGTTTTAAGAGGCTGACAATAATACATATTCTTATTAGGAATAAACCTGACACTGGGAATTGTTTAAAATGTGCATAGTGCTACTGCATTTTAATATTGGTCATAATGGTGGTACTTGGAAAGCCAAATATTTTCTGAGGTGGTTCTTGGAGTAAAAATCAAACCACTGATGTATATGATAGTGCGCATCTGCCTCTGTAGGCTGTTTATGAATCAGTTCTGCTATCATAATTACCATATTACAGTGGTTGGTTTCTTATGTGCAGCTATTTATGAATGCATTTAGATTAAATTCAATCACCGTCATGCAGTCTGGATAGAAAGGACGCTACGAGTAAATAGACTTTAAAAGGCTGCACAAACAATCAATACTTAATTATAGAAACATCAGCAGTTTAGTTGCCAGGAACAACCAGAAGAGCCATATGTATTATTGATAAACTGGTAACGCTTTAGATTAGGGTCTAATTCTCACTATAATCTAGTTGCGTGTTAGCATGCATATTAGCTAGTACTTATAAAGCAGATATTAATGCACGGCCATATTCTAAGATCCACAACACCTAAACATAAGCACTACAACAACTACTGTACTTACTATCAGTGAGGAGAAACTCTACTGAATGTGTGTCCTCGTCTGCTTCAGTCTCTTTCTCCTCTGAAGCGTATGAGCATCACTTATTATGCAGTTTCAGATGAAGACGGTCTCCTGAGATTCCTTGACCAATGAGAAATTAATTCTAAGATGACAAATGATAAATATGCTTTAAGAAGTAAAACAGTTGAGTGTCATTACAGATTATCCAGTGTTGGGTGTAACGCGTTACTGTAATTAAATTACTTATCCACTGAAAAAGTAAAGTAAGGGATTACTGTTCATTTTTAGGTCATTACAGTTACTTATAAAGTACTTGCGTTACATACTGTAAATTATTTCAACAGTTCTAAAATCAATATTGAATTTGAAATCTAAATTTACAGTTTAAAGATAAAATTGAATGCAGCATTCACAGAAACCTTAAATACTCAGATTCAGATTAGACTAAAATCAGTCTAATCTAAAAAGTGCCTACTTGTATTTGTGTACACTGACAATAACAAAACATTGTGCTTTTGTAAAATAAACAAAATTAACAGGGTGCGCTTTCTGTTAGGGCTGCACGATATTGGAAAAAACTCACATTGCGACATTTTTTTTTTCTGCAATATATATTGCGATATGGAAAGAAAATATATAATAATAATAATCACCAGATGATTTTAATCTCTATTTGTAAAAAAAAAAAAATCAATGATTGGGGTGATTTTATAGGTGAGTGAATCAGCATAAAAAATAAACAAATTACAACCATAGCATCTGCGTGGCTCTTACCTTGTCTACACCTGACACGCGAGACGCCACAAAATACTGTAGAACCCATCAGTGATGCTGTCTGTCTACACTGGATGCATGCGCGGCACGACAGATTCCCGCTCTAATCCCGGTCTAAATCCCCGCTCTAACTGATGCCTCGCTCTATTTATGACGTACTGACACAAAAGTTCAAATGATTTGTAACAGTAGCTTTGTCGCGTCCAGTGTAGACAGACTTTGGGGCCATAGGCCGTTCACATGTTGTGGCTAAAAACACGTGGAAAACGCCATCCGCGCTGCTTTCTCCTTCTTTCCTAAGCGCTCTGGAGCTTTCGTGGCTTCTGCCGTTGCTAAGCAACCGTGATCAGAGCGCTCCTCGACGACGTGGAAGATTCAGCAAAGGATAAATGGATCTCCAGCACTGAAATCTTGCAGTAGCTCTGCTACTAAATTTAATTAAAAATGGATATCTCTGTACAGCTGTCGCGTCTGGTGTAGATGCAGTGTCTGTGTGTGAGCAAAGAAAACAAGCAGTATATATATAACGAAAAGTATAGGCCTACTAAACATCGCACATCCTGCGATGTGACTATTGCGGATGCGCACATCGCGATATCGATGCTGAAACGATATATCGTGCAGCCCTACTTTCTGCTGTCTTGGTCTCCGTGAGCAACTTTCTATGCATCATAAACTCAGCGAATACTTGACACAGAGATATATGTCTATAGAAATATGTATATAAAAAGCTTGAAGCCAGTAACAGGTAGAGGTCTTCTTGTGTCCTAAAATCTGTACCCGACCCGAATCGACCCGAATAACTTCTTATCTGAACCCGACGTGCATAAATATATATATATATATAAAAAAAAGATAAACCCGACCCGACACAGACCCGATGAAATTAGTCCCGAGTCCGACCCGACTGCATTTATTTTCGAACCCGACTGGACCCGAGCATAAACGACATTGACGTGTGCACCCCCGCATCGGTCCGGAAAAATCCCGGGGACTGATTTGTCCGCTGCTCCATTACTTTCATTCAGTTTATTTACTTACTTATTAGCCTATTACTTTATGTTTTTGGCTGATGGATACGTGTTATTTCTGAGTTTGGCTTTCAGTTGTAACCAGTGGATTTGAAATATAAACGTGATAGTTTTATAAAAATTAAATCGATAGGTTAATAAATCATGGATTTGCTAGTTTTGTCTGCAACGTTATTTACCCCGTCTCCGGTGAAGGGCTTCTGCACACAACAAAAGAAAAGCCTTGCATTGAAACGCAGCGTAATGATGGATCTCATATCTATAAGATGGATTTCTGAGGTTATAAACGTATGTTTTTTGCGTGCGTTTCTCAAAAATTAACTTAACACGAACGCACAAGTAGGCTACGCATCCGGGAATGTTTAAAAGAATTCGGGTCCTTTTGGGATAAGCACATTTATTTTAATTACCCGAGGCTGCTAATACCGAACCCGACCCGTGTCCGAGCCGCTCGTAGAAGTTTTGGACCCGAACCCGCTCGGGTCGGACCTCGGGTTTTCTGATCCAAGTGGACCCGTGAAGACCTCTAGCTTGAAGTGTTTAAATGAATTAATTTAGATTGAAAATTAATATTCTCTGATTATGTAATCCGTATGAAACTAAAGCAAGGTACAGTCTTTCCCGTATCTGAGCTTATTAAATGCAGTCACCTGCGCGCACTCACCTAGATACATAAAATTGTTTAAAAAAAATAAAAATCAAGATTAATCTATGTTTCATAGTTTTTGAAAGAAGATCTGCTATGAGGAATAAACCAGAATTTACCTCAGAAGAACAGACGAGGCTTTATCCAGCGGAGGAGATCGTTCCTGTATTCTTTAGTCTTACCTATAACGTGTTATTTTTCCTGAACATCTTACCAAACTGAAATGTATTGTGTAACTTTGCTTAAGCTTTTTTGTTTTTGCAGAGTATTTATATTTGTTAACCAGAGCTGGTTACATTTTTTAAATAAAAATATTTAAGTATTACAGTTATTTTAAAGCTAAAAGGCTCAACTATTCTATGTTTGACTCAAATTGAAAGAATAAAGAGTTTAATTTCTATTGGTTTATAGGGATTTTAAGATGTAGCCTAATTAGCGATTTGAATAATTAAGTTACTTATTGAGTAACGAAATTACTTTTCAGACAGAGTAATTAGTAAAGTAATTTAAATACAATATTGATGATGTAATTAGTAATAGTAATTAATTACTTTTTGAAAGTAACACTGGTGTGAACTGAGCAAAAGTGCAGAGCCTTGAGAAAAAGACGTGCGCTGAACGTGTATATTACAGTATATACAGTAATACAATAATACAGTATATTCTTAAAAACTGTACTTGCACATGATAGAAAATTAATGAAATCAAAGGCCATTTAAGTGACTTAAAGAGAGACACTTTCATGACTGTTTCTAAACACTAAAGTACACTTTTAAAATGTGATGTTTAAAATGTTAAAATTTAAATTACATTTCAAATCATTATGATTCAATAATCGTTTGCTGTGCTTTGAAGGACTCTTATTTTGACATGTTGACTAAAATACTAAAGCACATGTAAAGTACTTGATTATAATTCAACTTCAGTGTGTTATTTGATATTAAAATTAATGTTTTTTTTTTAAATTGCAGCTTCATCATTACAAATGTGTCAGTATGTCTAAATACATGACGAACAAGCTTAAGCAGGGATGACATTAAAGTATATTTTAGATGATCATAAAGGCGTCTGGACTGTGACAGCGACGAGCTTCGCTGAGTTTTTGAACACAGCTTGTTGCTTCATTCACTGAATTAAAGAATCACAGCCTTCTAGAGACTTGAAATCATTTGAATCACAAGAAAAGATCTGAGCTGCTGTTTGAGATCCTGCAGTACAAGCTGATGCAGATCTGTGAATAAGTGCTGATGTGATTTCTGTGAGAGTGATTGATCAAATCAAACAGAGCTGAGCTGATGGAGTGGACTTTAGAGTGTGTGTGTGAGTGTGTGTGAGAGTGTGTGTGTGTGTGAGAGTCGTGTGTGTGTGTGTGTGTGTGTGTGTGTGTGTGTGGGAGTTCGAGCGCTGCTCTCCCGCTGGTGGTGTCTGATGTGGTGTTACCGAGTCTTGCCGACTGTGTCGCGTGTTGTAAGTGATTCTAGTGAGTGACGAAATCTAGTTGATGTGTGATTTTGTGTGTGTCGTGATGATGCTAGAGATTAGAGCTGTTGATGATATGTGTTGGTGTTGTTTGGAAGTGTTTAAAATAAGTCAGAGATGATAGTCAGAGTTTGGAGGTCTGCCGAGGTTTATCAGTGTTCAGTGCAACGGTTGTACCAGCGAAGAGATGTTCAGATCAGCACCTATAACGTTAACCAGACACACACCAACAAATATAAACAAGTCCTTTGAAAATGCAACCAACTGAACATAGAAAAAAAAAATACATGTTAAGTAACCACACAAACCAACAAAAAAAAAACATGAAAAAAACCAAACTCTGAAAACTAGACACAACAAATACAACAAAATAGATAACACAAAAAAAAACTACACGTGATACTGACAAACGCTAGAAAAAACTGTACTGACTGTATTTCATTACAGTACGTTTTCTAAAACATTGCACGACTGAATACTATCATCTCAACAGTAAAAACAGACACAGCTGTCAGGAGTTATTATTAGTGACAAAAGAAGACGTAAGCGGGATCGTG
>JALXFT010003620.1:275000-285261 GCA_023376895.1 Aspiorhynchus laticeps | reverse complement strand
ATTGTGTCACAGTTTGTTCATCACGAAAAGAAACACTTCTAGGCTGAATCACAACACAAGAAAACTGACTGTGTTCTGTCACAACAGAGCACACGAACATGCTATGTGGGTGTTGTTAGGTGGAAAGATCAGACAGCACGCTGCCCTCCTTGCTGGTGATGACCTGATTACTATACCGACTTCACACACTTACAGCAGTGTTTATGTGATACTAAACTGCACAATCAGAGACTTGTGGCTCCGTCAGAATGACTGCTAGACAACAGAGCATGTGAGACAGTTAGACGTTTTGGAAGTACAAATCAGTCCAGAGATGCCAAGCACAGAACTACTGAGGTCAGACCGATTATCATGTTCAGCGCACACGTCTGTACACACACACACACACACACACACACACACACACACACACACACACACACACACACAGCACTACACACACACACACACACACACACTCACTCACGCTCACACACACACACACACACACACGTACACATCTTCTACTACTACATCGTAACACACACACACACACACCTCACTACATGGTCACACACATCTCACACACACACACACACACACACACACACCTCACACACACACACACACACTCACACACTGCACACACACACAACACACAGCACCACTCACACACACTCGACACACACACACTCACACACACACACACACACACTACACACACACCACACACACACACACACACACACACACACACTCACACACACCACACACACACACACACACTCACTCACCACACCTCAGACACACACACACACACACACACACACACACACACACACACACAGATCAGATCTTCTGCAGGCGCAGCAGCTGCTGTGATTGTGTTTGTGTGTTTTCTTCATGGTTTTGCATGAGCTCATCATCTTGAGATTGAAGTGATTTCACCGGCTTCCAGTGAAGCGTCTGCTGATTAAACTCTAGATCAATGCCATATAAAGATGAGATACGGTCAGCTTCAGCACGTCCTCATCGGACATCCCTTTGAAAAACCAGCATATTCTGGTTAGGTGTGTTTTGAAGCATGGCAGCTGGTTTAAACTGGTTTAAGCTGGTCCTAAGGAACTAGTTCCTGCTCATGACCAACTGAGAACCAGCTCAAACCAGCTGCCATGCTTCACAACACACCAAACCAGAATATGCTGGTTTGTTCAACAGGGACTTGGAGAAACGCTGCTGGATTCCAGCATGTGTGCAATTCTTCTTCATACTTCATTCACTGTGTGTGTGTGTGTGTGTGTGGTAGTGTGTGAGTGAGAGAGAGTAGGAGTGTGTGTGTGTGTGTGTGAGTGAGTGAGTGAGTGAGTGAGTGTGTGTGTGAGTGTGTGTGTGAGTGAGTGAGTGAGTGTGTGTGGTAGAGGGAGGAGTGAGAGAGAGAGTGTGTGTGTGTGTGTGAGTGAGTGAGAGTGAGTGTGTGTGTGTGTGTGTGTGAGTGAGTGAGTGAGGAGTGTGTGTGTGTGTGTGTGTGAGTGAGTGAGTGTGAGTGAGGAGTGAGTGAGAGAGTGAGTGTGTGGTGAGGGTGTGAGTGAGTGATGAGTGAGTGTGTGTGTGTGTGTGTGTGTGGTGAGAGAGTGAGTGAGTGAGTGAGTGTGTGTGTGGAGTAGAGAAGAGTGTGTGTGTTGTGTGTGAGTAGAGAGAAGTGTGTGTGTGTGTGGTGTGTGAGTGAGTGAGTGTGCTGGTGTGTATGTGGTTTATGAGTGACCTTGTATGATATGCATGTGTGTATTGTCTATTGTGTGTGTGTGTGTGTGTGTGTGTGTGTGGTGTGTGTTGATCAGCAGCACTGTGTCCACTCGTAAGTCAGAAGAGCAGCTCTCTGAGCAGATAAACTGACTATGTGTTTCATCTGTCTGATCTGGATGATCTGGGTCAGTTCCTGTGGTGTGCTAGTTTGGTGTGGGTGGTGTGCAACTAGCACCACTTTTGGGATCAGTCTAGGATCTCCACTTACGCCTGACTGGATGACGTCCCCCCTCCGACCACCCGGCTCCAGTACATGGGTGCCTGACGTGTGCTGGCCTCTGGATGCTGATCGAGCCGGCCCATCACGCCGGCCTGCGCTGGCTCCAGTCAGAGTGAGTGATGTGTAGAGTCAGGTTAGAGGAAGATGAGTATTAGACAAAGCAAGGTTTAAAATAAATGAAAGCAGCTAAAAATCAAGATGTAAGCTGAGATCATATTTCTTTTTAAATTTCGTTCCTTCAACAATGACCTGGAAAAGGTTTATATAAATCTAAATTGCTAATTGTAAAAAAAAAAAAATATTATCATTAACTAAAACTAAAATGGTCAAATTTGTTTACTTTTAAATACAATTATTGTTAACCAAAAAAAACAACAAACAAACAAAAAAACACTAATTTTATTATTCCAAGAGACATTTCTCTTTTTCATAATTTTCATTTAGTTTAACTTGTACAAAAAAAAAACTAAAGAAATTATAAAAACTTTAACTAAAAATAAACTGAAAACGAATTCAATATATTGATTATAATAATGTGTAAATGATACTAAAATAATACTGGTAAAAAATAATAAAACTAGAATTCATGTTAATTTTTGGTAATAAAAATATAAACCATGTAGAATATTCAGTTACTGGGGTTATGAAATTGAATTATTTTAAATGATTTCTAATTATTTTAAATATTTTGTTGTCCCTGGAGCACAAAAGCAGTCATAAGTAACACAGGTATATTTGTAGCAATATCCAACAATACATTGTATGAGTCAAAATTATACATTTTTCTTTTATGCCAAAAATCATTAGGATATTAAGATCATGTTCCATGAAGATATTTAGTAAATTTCCTACCGTAAATATATCAAAACTTAATTTTTGATTAGTAATATGCATTGCTAAGAACTTCATTTGAACAACTTTAAAGATGATTTTCTTAATATTTAGATTTTTTTGCACCCTCAGATTCCAGATTTACAAATATTGTCCTATCATAACAAACCATACATCAATGCAAAGCTATTTATTCAGCTTTCAGATGATGCATACATCTCAATTTCACCCTTATGACTGGTTTCGTGCTCCAGGTCACATATGAGCAGCTTTGTCATTATAGCAGAAATAATCACTAGTGTGCACAAGTGATGATAGAAACTCATGCTTTTAATAATAAATCCTCAAACTAAACACGAGAGCATGTTCAGACCGGTCCTGTGATGAGTCCTGTGTGTTCAAATCCGGCTCAGATCTGAGGTTTTGCATAAACAAAGCATTCGCAGCAGCTGCGGCCTCACACACACACATCACATATAATATATATATATATATCTATTCTCATACTCTTTTCAAATGTGCTTCAGGAGATTATAGTGGTCATATTTCCGTCACTATAAGCCTGTGGAAAGCTCTGCACATGCAGACTGATGTTTGGTTTTAAACAATAGTGTTAATGATCACAGATGAAAGCACTAAAGCAATCCAGCAGAATGCAAATATGAATGCAAACACGCATGCAAACACACAACTCAACAATGCACCTTTCATACAGTCATTGAATGGGATGTTTTCCAGATGGAGGACGGCGCTCGAAGGTCCATGATGGGCGACAGCTCCACGCTGCTCTCGTATTATCACGAAGACGCCAAGACCATGTACGAGGTGTTCCAGCGCGGCCTGCACATCACCGGTGAGCGGCACAACCCATAAGAGCAGTGCATTATGGGTAAAGTGCACAGCTCAGGCCTCAGTGTCACAGCAGAATATCATGATCATGTTCTTGTTTATATTGTCATTTTGGACACATTAGTAGCTGAGTTATACTCAGAGGTGTGTTATAATGTTTGGTATAAATAAATATATTTACTAAGTGCATCTAACCCACCTTGTTGGCAAAGGCTATTTACACTAGCTCCGCCCACCAGCATGTGATTGGGCGAGTCAACACTGAAATAAGACGCTTGTTTATCATCAGTTTCAGTGGCGTAGATAGTAAGGCGTGTGCTTTTTGACGCGATCGACCCGAGGTCGAACCCGCTCCTTTTCAAATCTCATATCGCATCAGAAAGGCATTTATTTTCAATAGAAATGAAGGAAATAATCAAAAAGTTGAATACAAAGTATCGGGTAGGGTTAGGGTTTATTGACCCAATAAGGTGGCATCCATTTAATTATTTGAATTAAAATTATATTATAAAACAGATAGCTCCGGTCCTTGATTCTGATTGGCTGAGCTGCGTTCAAAGCTGTTGTAAATTACAAAGTAACACACACCTTTGTTTACGTCTGTGTTGCTCAGCAACCACTTTGTAGCAACCACAACAGTTTCTGAGGAGCTACATTGTTTGGTGGAAGAATACTGTTTTCATTAATACCATTACATTTTATTTGCTTTGTTTTTTTTGGGAATAACCGTTTTATATAAGCAATAAGCCCCGTGAAGCCGTGGTTTACAGTGAATTTATAACAACTCCTAACAACGCCCCTCAGCTGTTATATATTCACTGTAAACCACGGCTTCTTGCAGCTTATTGCTTTAATTTACACTCAATATGTTATTATTGCGTACTGTTTTATAATGTAATACAATGCTGAGGTGCAGATAATTGCTACTATTTGCAATAAGTAGTATAAATAGCAGCAAATCTTGCTATTTTAACAGAGTAAATAGTTATTTGCACTTAGTGTAAATAATATATCGTTAAAATACACTGCGATATTCACTTAGTGTTAAAATAATCCATTGCTATTTGTAGCCGCTGCCATAATAATGCTCTAAAATGTCAATTTCACTTACAATATAAAAAGCAGTTGTTGTCGTAATGATATTTCACAGTATAGTATTCTTGATCATGTAAATGCAGCCTGGACTCTTTCAGAAACACTAAGTGAATGTAATCATTGCAGTCTTTGGCTGGTGGTTTGCTCTTAAAGCTCTGATGAGAAGAGAATAGAGGAGAGGATGAGTGTGAAAGACCTGACGTCTCTCTGGTGTTTTGAGCAGGTGACGGGCCGTTTTTAGGATCCAGGCTCCCTAATCAACCCTACAAATGGCTGTCCTACAGAGAGGTGAGTGCTCACGCCTGATATCACTGTGTGTTTCACAATAGACACATCCCCGTTTACACCTGCTGTTGGTCTTCTGTCCTGATTTCTCTCTGTGGACGGGTTACAGATGAGCCTGATCTTTCCATTTAACATTGTGAAATAAGCTTCATGCAATTTACTTACTTGTGTGAAAGGAGACGACAGAAAACAACACAGAGACCTGCAGCTTCTGTTTCTGTGGGTTTGTGTTAGAATCGGGACTTTTGACATTTTATTCGCCTTCAAAGCAAACATGATTATTGATTAATGGTTCCATAAAGAACCTTTCTGTTTCATAAAAGCTTCTTTGTGGTGAAATAAGGTTATAAAAAGGTAAGAAAGAGATGTTCTTTGACTGAATGGTTCTTTGTGGAACCAAAAATAGAGTGTACGAATCCAACAGAGTCATTAGAGTACTGTACTAATTACTCTCTTTAATAAGTATTGTGTATCGTATTACTACTTACTTTCTAAAGCCCATATCAACCTCGACCAGTTGAGCAAAACGACATGAAACTGCTCTTTCAAATAAATAATATACACTGCAAAAAATGCTTTTCTTACTTAGATTTTTTGTCTTGTTTCCAGCCCAGATATCTAACAATTCTTAAATCAAGAAGGATTTTCTAGATAAGTAAAAATTATTGTCCAACATTACCATTATTTGGTAATGTATCCAAAATAATCTGCCAATGGGGTAATCAAAATAATCTTGTTTTATGTTTCAATAAGATTAGCAGATTATTTTGCTTGTTCTAAGAAAAAACTCACTTCATTTTGACTTGTTTTTTTTCTGAAAACATGACAATACTTTTTACTTGTCTAGAAAATCCTTCTTGATTTAAGAATTTTTAGATACAGTATATTTCCAAAAGTATTGGCGCCCCCTTCTAATGAACAGGTTTGACTACTTTAGTAATTTCTATGAGTACAAATCTTAATGTTAAAGCATATAATGATATTCTAGGAAATGGTGTGCTTCTAATATTATAGCAACAGTTTGGACTCTTTTCTATTCTAACATGACAATGTCTCTGTGTATAAGACAAGGTTCAAAAAGAAAATGATTGATTGAGTCAGTGTGGAAGAACTTGACTGGTCTGCATAAAACCAAGTCCTAATCCCAGTTTAACACCTCTGGTGTGACTGTAAATGCAGACCTTGAGACAAAAACTCATCACCAAACACCAATGACTTGTACATACACTATATAGACAAAAGTATTGGCACCCCCTTCTTTAGAACAGAAAAATGCACTTCCAAATCTGTGGCGACAACGATGGGAACATAATTCATGTATTTAAAAATTGTATTTCATCTCTGTAGCAACAGTTTTGTAAGTGTCTAAAATGACTGAACCCATATGTACAAGTCATTGGTGTTTGGTGATGAGTTAGCTATGTAGGTCAAAAAATTGTTTTTACGTTTAGTGTTGTATGCTTATATTTATGCTTATTTATGTAGCACCGTGGTCCTGCGAGACACGACATTTCGTTCCATTGTATGTCCACACATGTAGCAGAATGACAATAAAGCTCGACTTGAACTTGAAGATTTATACTCATGGAAATGACATTATACTCATGATAAAGTAGCCAAACCTGTTCATTAGAAGGGGGTGCCAATACTTTTGGCAATATAGTGTATCTGGGCTGAAACAAGACAAAAAATCTAAGTAAGAAAAGCTTTTTTTGTTGCAGTGTAAAACTGCATAAATCATTAACCAAAGTATTTAAAGGGAGAAACAAACATTAAAAACATACATTTTAGCATTAGATGTTAATTTTTCATGTTAAATCCACTGTTGTTTTTATATAGAATTGTGATCCTGGAGCACAAAACCAGTCATAAGTGTAAATTTTTCAAAATTGAGATTTATACATCATCTATAAATAGCTTTCCATTGATGTATGGTTTGTTATGATAGGACAATATTTGTAAATCTGGAATCTGAGGGTGCAAAAAAATCTAAACATTGAGAAAATCATCTTTAAAGTTGTTCAAATTAAGTTCTTAGCAATGCATATTACTAATCAATAATTAAGTTTTGATATATTTACAATAGGAAATTTACTAAATATCTTCATGGAACATGATCTTAATATCCTAATGATTTTTGACATAAAAGAAAAATCAATAATTTTGACTCATACAATGTATTGTTGGTTATTGCTACAAATATACCCCAGCGACTTATGACTGCTTTTGTGCTCCAGGGTCACAATTGTTCTAAAACCAATACAGAATTTAATGCAAGTACATCAGAAGTAACTGTAAATGACAGTAAAATTAAATGTAATCATTTATTTTTTCATAACGTCCAGTAGTGAATTGCATGGTAAGAGCGGGTTATTGTGTGTTTTCTCCGCAGGTGTTCAACCGCGCCGAGCTCCTGGGCTCCGGTCTGCTGTCTCAGGGATGTCAGCCCAATCCGGATCAGTTCATCGGGGTGTTTGCACAGAACCGGCCCGAGGTAAAGCACCAAACACCAGAACACGAGGCTGTAGAAGCCATGAACAGAAGCTCATGATGTGCTCATCTCATGCGTTCACAGTGGATCATCTCTGAGCTGGCGTGCTACACGTACTCTATGGTGGTGGTGCCGCTGTACGACACGCTCGGACCCGACGCCATCCGCTACATCATCAACAGAGGTGCGCCGTTCACAACACACATTACTACAGGCGTTCTGCAGCGATGCCATAGAACAGGGGTCGCTGTAGTAAATGTAGATTTAAATTAAAAGAGAAAAGATATCAAGCGCAGTATGTTTCATTCATACTCGAAGAAACTCCAAAAAATGGACTCATATGAGAAGTAATAGTAACTTTTGACGTGCCAGGAAATCCCTAATATGGACAAAGGCATCCCGCTATGCTGAATAACAAGCATAAACCTTAAAGAGACAGTTCACCCAAAAATGAACAGTCAGTCATCATTTACTCATCCTCAAGTAGATCCAAACCTGTATGAATGTGTTTGTTCTGAACACAAAGGAAGATATTCTGAAGAAAGTTTGTAATCAGGCTGTTTTGGGACACCATTGACTTCCATAGTAGGAGACAAATACTGCTCTGTTTCCCTCATTCTTCAGAATATCTCCAGAACAAACACATTCATACAGGTTTGGAGTAAATGATGACAGACTGTTCATTTTTGGGTGTACTGTCTCTTTAAATGATGAAATGTGAAGACGATATGGTTTATGTGTGTTTTTCAAGTCTTCTCCAGGTAATAAATATGAATGATACAGTGGTAATTGACAGCATTAATTACAGCACAGAAGCTATAAAATATATTTTATGCCTTATTCTGTGATAAAAATGGAAAAAGTGTTGGGAAGGTTACTTTGGAAATGTAATAGGTTACAGATTACAAGTTACCCTACTTAAAATGTAATAAGTAGTGTAACTTTTCAATTACTTTATTAAAGTAATGTAACTGATTACATTTGATTACTTTTCTAAATTTCTAATGTTTTCAAATGTTAATAATTTTCAAGCATGTTAACCAGACGGGGTTAACCTTACAGTAGAGCTCAACGCTGATTACTGTCAGACCTTCAAAGTCCTTCATCACTTGAATTAAGATTATAATATTTTAATTTTAAAGGAGACATTGGATGCAAAATATCTTCATTTGCATATAAATGTGTCTTAGCAGTTTGTGGACACAACCACCCTACAATGATAGAAATTCACTCCTTTTTTTTAATCCCCCAAAAACCTAAACCGTCTCAATTATCAAGCCATTTTGATTTTGGAGTGAATAACCAGCGCTCTCTCCACCTCAATACCACGACTGAGGTAAAACCCTTGAGCAAGGCACAAAACCTCCAACTTCTCCCTGAGCGCAGCAGCAATATGGCTGTCCACTGCTCCGGGTGTGTGTTTATGGTGTGTGTGTGTGTGTGTGTGTGTGTGTGTGTGTGTGTGTGTGTGTGTGTGTGTGTGTGTGTGTGCACTTGAATGGGTTAAATGCAGAGCACAAATTCCGAGTATGGGTCACCATACTTGGCCACACGTCACTTCACTTCACTTTCACTAAATTTGTTTATGCCTGGCTGTGCAAATCATTTTACTCCAGACTGTTTTTCTGAATGAGGGACAATTCAAGGCAGGTTTTGTTAAAAAGTTAAAACTCAAGGATGGATCACTTCCACAGAAGAGAGGGGCGGGTGAGCAGTGCTCATTAGCATGTAAAGAGATATACACCGAAAGGAGTCACTGTGAACAGAGCTTGTTTTTGACAAGGTAAAAAGGCCACTGAGACCATTTCAAGAAAACCCTGAAGAATCATACCAACTTGTGGATAATGGGCATCCGATGTCCCCTTTGAAGCACAGCCACCACAAAATCAGACTTACTTTAAATCATTCTGAGGTTAAATACAGATTTAAAATCATAACAAGAAATAATTTAATAGCTATGATACTGTTTTTGAAATCAAATCTTTGCATAGCTATGACAGGAAACACTGGGTCTAACAATGCCTTAGAAAAAAAGAGAATCTTAAAAAAATACATAAACCCATATAGGAAATATAAGAGTTATCGGATAAGCATGTTATAAACTTCTGAAACATTGGTGTTTCATATTTTAGAGCAGTCACTGCAATTTATGAAAGAAATCAATTAAATCTGTATGTGGGAGTATGTGTGAAAAAAATCAGATGTAACCCACTTTGTAATCCTTAACATTTCCATAAGTAACTAATTTAATTACACATTTTTTCTCAGTAACTGTAACTGATTACAGTTACTTTTATTTTGTAATTAAATTACGTAATTCCATTACATGTAAATAGTTACTCCCCAACACTGCTGATTATACAATCATAACTAGTAAAATATATATCAAAAATATTATAGAAGACAAATTTCACATTTTTGGGTGAACTGTCTCTTTAAGAACCTTTAGTGGTTTCATGGACGTTGCAGGCTCTTCGTGGAACCACACAGATGCTTTTATTCATTCCCTCTTTGAACGCTGTATCTTTCAGCGGAGATCTCCACAGTGATCTGTGATAAAGTGGAGAAAGCGGCGGTGCTCCTGGAGAACGTTCAGAGAGGAGAGACGCCGGGTCTGAAGACCATCATCCTCATGGATGCGTTCGACGCTCCGCTGCTGGACGAGGCTCAGAAGAGCGGTGTTCTGGTCCAGTCGCTCCGAGACGTGG
>JALXFT010003620.1:230000-262500 GCA_023376895.1 Aspiorhynchus laticeps | reverse complement strand
CCGCTCGTCTGATCTCTGACCGCTCGTCTGATCTCTGACCGCTCGTCTGATCTCCCCATAGGTCAGTCTGGGCGGCAGGTTACGGATGATCATCACCGGGGCGGCTCCTGCGTCTCCGAGCGTGCTGGACTTCCTGCGAGCGGCGCTGGGCTGTCAGGTGTACGAGGCGTACGGTCAGACGGAGTGCACCGCTGGATGCACCTACACCACCCCCGGAGACTGGACAGTCGGTGAGACCCTCGTCAGCATCATCAGCACTCACATCTGAACTACTGCACTGATTTATACTGATCTAATCCAATTCTGGTTCATTTTGTTCAGTCTAAAAGAAAATAACACTTCAAAAGAAATATCATTGATGTTGTTATTACAGTTTTTTTCAGCAGCTTACACACATTTTCAAAACGTTGCCTTATTAAAAAAACTTTACACACAAATCCAAGAATTGCACACTAAATGCAAAACACCTCACGTCTCTTGCAAAATGAAGCACTGCATTCAAAACATCACAAACACATCAAGCAAAACCAAACTTGTTTTACTGTAAGCATCTGTGTTTGTGAATACAGTATTACACAGTACAGTAGAAAATAACACATCAAGCGTGTGTAGTTGTGTAGATGTGTGTTTATTGATTGGTTGGAGTTAGTGATGAACAGGGGCGCCTTAAGATATTTTTTTTATTTTTTTTTTAAGCTTCCTGACAATTATTTATGTCAAATTTTGATTTGTTTTTTCTTGTTAATATGCCAGTTAACATTCACAACACTGTTCTGCGTAAAATGTGAATATAAGTGAATATGCAAATTCACTCTTTGCCACAAGGTGGCGCTTAAGACCAGCAGAATATAGCCGTTATATTACACTATTACAGGCTTTATACGGAGGTAATATTAAAAGAAAATGCCATCACAACTTTCCTGGCTGAAATGTGATTTTACGGGTATGATTTAAACACCATAAATCACACAAAATATTCATCATTCATCATCAGTAGAACGAAACATCACACATGTTGGCATAAATGTGGACTGTTTGGTGATTCCTAACTGGGCTTTTATTTTGAAAAATGCCGTGCTCACGTTTAATTAATTAAATCACAGCCGTATAAAGTTTAATGATCACATTTAAGCAATAGGACGATTCCTATTTTTCCATCCCTGGATTTAAAATTGAGACTTTGAAGCAGCATCTTAATCTAAAACCTTCAGATTACATCCACACACGTTACTGAACTCTACACTGTATGATGTTTGATCCAGTTCCTTTCACACAGCAGTGTTTCTCTTGTTAATCTGCACGTTAACATAGGCTGTGTTTACACTGCAAGGCTTAATGCACAAATCCGATCTTCTGACCCGTCTGTTTACATTCACTTTAGACACGACTGGTATCCGATATCTGTGTTTACATTAATTGCCGCCCAAAAGGATCGTCTGCAGTGATCACTTATGCACATGGCAGACCCTCGGGTTTTAAATGGCCTTGTTTTTAAAATGATTTAAATAATTCACGTCGAATGGCCATATATTATTATTTGCCAGCAACGGCTGTCGTGGATGTTTTGCAGCAGATAAAGACCGGAAAATAACGGTAATTTTAATTTGTTAGACTATTTTATCTACAGCTGAGGTAGAATTCTTTAGAGAAATAAAGATGATATTTATTGAATTAACGAGAGAGAGAGAGAGAGAGTGAACGCATGCACCCGCGAGCGAGCGAGCGATTGTGAAGCATTGCGTTGGTTATCACCTCATTGCTGAGAAATATAATGTAGCTTTTAGCTGCTGTATTTTCAAAATTCACGGGGAAGGGGTTGAAAACCAGCTCCTGAATGTGCAATTTCTGACCAGTTTCCATCTCAATAAAATGCGAGCGCATACAGCACGCCGGCATTAATAATGTTTATGAGCAAACGTGTCACCCTCGCATTAGGAGTTCTGTGGAGAATCAGATATGTGTGTTTAGACGTAGCTCGGATGTCCAGATATCAGATGTGTATCTGATTTAAAACCACATTTGGAAACGGCTCAGATCGGATACGAAAAAATCGGATCTCGTGCGGATTTTTGTGTTTTACACGCGTGCATCATATTCCGATCTGTGTCAGATACGACAAAAGATCGGATTTTTCTGCCAGTGTAAACGCAGCCATAAACACACTCTTGTGCTGGGCTACTTTACCAGCAATGCATTGATTGTGCATCAGCTTACAGTATATCGGTGGAACATACCAACTACACACACTGTGTGGGGGGAACCTAAACTGAACCACTCACTATATAGGCTACTACAGCCAGGGCGTCACTGAAAATGAGTGTGTGAGTTTCTTTACAGAATGCTGTTGTCACTGCTGCAAACTCCCATATCAATAATTATTCGTAAAATATAATTTCCCTGCAACCATTAGGCCCTGTTTCCAGTGTAGGCCCCTTGAAGCCCATGTATTAATGCACCCCTGGTGATGAATATCTGAGGCTTTCTGATTAGTTGTGTTTGAAAAAGAAATCAAGATGCTTACTGATAGATGTGTGTGTGTTACAGAGAGAACTGTGTGTTGTGTTTAGCTAAATGAAATTATAAACTGAGTCAAAGGCTGATAATTAGTGTATGGTTTTGCAGATTTGGTGTTTGAGAGACAGCTTTCAGAAACTGTGACGAGTGAAGATTCTGTGTGTAAGCAGTTAAAACTATTATTATTAATTATACTATTATTAATACTTTTTTAATGGTTACTGACCGCACAAACTACATTGTAAATACTGCTAACCTCCAAATGTTTCCTTAAAGAGCTGTTTTTGCAGATTTAATCATAATAATTCATATTAAATTCAATTTAAATGTTTGAACGAAACTGGGAAACAATGTAACAAATTATGATTTATTTCAGAGTGGTGTTTTTATTATTCTAACACGTCATGAGTGATACAGTGATAACAGCTGATTCGTCTTTTGCTTATTATTGCTTTTATTAAACAGTTACTTAAAGGGACAGTACACCCAAAAATGAACAGTCAGTCATCATTTACTCACCTCAAGTAGATCCAAACCTGTATGAATGTGTTTGTTCTGAACACAAAGGAAGATATTCTGAAGAAAGTGTGTAATCAGGCTGTTTTGGGGCACCATTGACTTCCATAGTAGGAAAAAAAAATACTATGGAAGTCAATGGTGCCCCAGAACTGCTCTGTTTCCCTCATTCTTCAGAATACATTCCTTTGTGTTCAGAACAAACACATTCATACAGGTTTGGATCTACTTGAGGGAGAGTAAATGATGACAGAATATTCATTTTTGGGTGCACTGTCCCTTTAAGGCAGAAAATGTGCACTGCGTCGCTGCAGACTGAAGGTTTGTTTTAATTCAGCTCAGAGGTCGCGTCGATCTTCTCTCGGTCACATGATATCAATTCAGCAAACCTGAACTTTGGAGCACAGCGAGCTTGTTTCCCGTCTCAGCATTCACATGCATACGTGACTGACCGATCAGAAACACACCTTCAATAATCCAGATCATATCCTCCAAACACTGACACATGTGTATTGTGCAGCAGTATGAACTATACACACAGGTCTCCCTCTTGTGGCTGCTTTTCACATAACACTTCAGCTGTGTTACCAACTTACTCATTTTGTGGCTAAATCTAGCTAGTTTTCACACTACCCTTGCAATTATCTCTTCCAAAAGCCTGGCAACAAATTTAGCAAATTTTTGGGCAACTTTTGATAAGTGGCTCAAACGATAAAAAGGAACTTTTATCATCTAAATTACACAAAAACAGAAATCCAAAGACGCCTCGCACATCTGCTATTTGCAGATGTTTAAGTGACTAATAATAGTAAAAAATAATTTCGTGATTTAATAATTGCTCATTTATGATGCACTTTGTTAGTAGCTTGTACTTGCGATTGTCGGTACAGAAAAATATCTAGAAAAATAGAAAAGGTAATTTTAAAGGACATTATCCATTATCTGCTGTAACCCGAAAACACAAAATACTTTAAAACACCAGCACAAACAGCCAAATACAATAATATCTCTTCAAAATGTTAGAGAAACTGTGGATGTAATGAAGCGAATCATATATTTTGGGAATGTCTACATATTCAAGAATACTGGAAAGAGTGTATGAATGTATTTTTAGAAGAGACGTACCTCTAGAAAGCAAAGTGTTGTATTTTGGCTGCGGATATCCAGATATAGTAACTGATAATAAATACCTTTCTGGATGCCTTTCTGGGAAAGTGGAGGAAATGTGTTGAATATGTGTCAGAAAGAAGGTCTGATTTAGTTGCTATAGATAAATAAAAGATGATCAATATATAGACAGACGTGTATAATATACGCCCGTGTGTGTAAATGTACATGCTTACGAATATGCATGTACTCTGTTCAATATTTATGTACATAATGAAGATCATTTGAGTTTATTATGGATGGAATTGAAGTAGGACACATGTTCTCACTCTGGATGTATATAGTTACCCCAATAAAAAAAAAAAAAGCACTTTATTTTAACGTTACTTTTATTTGTAAGAAGGAAAACAGGTAATATTTTGAAACAATTTAACGAAGGTTGAGTATAAATTATAGGTAATTGTACAAGAAATTCTGTGGTTGCTTTGAGCAATGTTTGCTACAGGATTGTACTCGAATTAATGTTCACAACAAACAAAAATAAAATAGAATTTTAATTAAAATCAATACAGAGAATTGCTTCATATTAACACAGTAGATTATGCTCTATTTTACAGAGTGTATCACACTAACTAACTATAATACACTGCTTATAACTATAACTGTGCAGATGTGTAGTTTAATAGCTAATAAAAAAAAAAAATCATAATCGTTCAAAAAATTAAATGTATTTAAAAACAGCCATTTACATTTTAATATTATACTATGCATTTATATTATTAAAATTAACATATTTTTTGCTGAGATTTGATGTAACACACACCGGGAGCTGCAGGTATGGATGCTTGTTGAGAACAGTTGAAATACAGCAGATAATACATAATAATATGTTTAATTTATATAGCGCCTTTCACAAGATCAAGGACGCTGTACAAAAGCAGAAATACAGTCGATTCACAATCAGTTATCAAGTGGATAGACATGATTGCAGTTGCATATTATGTACAGAATATAAAGATATAAGTAACAATAGAAAAGTAAAATAAAATGAGATAATGTCAATAAGTAACTAACAACGAATAGAAAATGCAACAAAACAGCTGGATAATACGTGATATTAGTCTCTGTCTGTGTTTATTAACACAGGACCGTGTGTGAAGAGTCTTCAGGAGTAATATGATAACACATATGTGACCCTGGAGCACAAAACCAGTCATAAGGGGCAATTTTGTGAAATTGAGATGTATGCATCATCTGAAAGCTGAATAAATAGCTTATGGTTTGTTATGATAGGACAATATTTGGTTGTAAATCTGGAATCTGAGGGTGCAAAAAATCTAAATATTGAGAAAATCATCTTTAAAGTTGTTCAAATGAAGTCTTAGCAATGCATATTATTAATAAATAATTAAGTTTTGATATATTTACGGTAGGACATTTGCAAAATATCTTCATGGAACATGATCTTAATATCCTAATGATTTTTGGCATAAAAGAAAAATGATAATTTTGACCCATACAATGTATTGTTGTCTATTGCTACAAATATAGCTGTGTTACTTATGACTCTTCTGTGCTGCAGGGACACAGATGGTCATGTTGCAGCTCTGTGCTGTAATGTGTGTGCAGGGTTCTCTCTGTATACCGTGGCTCATTATGATGCAGCTGTGTGTCTCTGCAGGTCATGTCGGCGCTCCGCTGCCGTGTAATCTCATTAAACTGCTGGATGTGGCTGAGAAGAACTACTTTGCTGCTAAAGGAGAAGGAGAGGTGTGTTAACACAATAAATGACCATCCTTTACTTTACAATAAGTAGCAATCTACTTATATTTGCAGAAATGTAAACAAAATGTTATTATAAGCATGATGTAAACGTATAGTTATATTTAGTGATTTAGCAGATGCTTTTATCCAATCAGGACAACAGAGTTTTTAATCAATTGTAGTATTAAAACAACTAAAACAGATCCAAAACTGAATAAATACTACATATACAGATTTTAAAAATAAAGAAACTACATAAAAATGACAAATGCATACAACAAAAATTTCAAAACTTCATATTTAAATATTACAACTACATATATGACTATGTACACATACACAGACACACACACACACACACACACACACACACACACACACAGAGACACAGAAACATACACAGACACACACACACACACACATATGCACACACTCACACTCACACACAGACACACACACATCACACACACAAACACACACACACACACACACACACACACACACACAGAGACACAGAAACATACAGACACACACACACACACACATACGCACACACTCACACACAGACACACACACACACGGAGACACAGAAACATACACAGACACAGACACACACACACACAGACACACACACACACACACACACACACACACACACACACACACACACACACACACTCTCACACAGTCTCACACACACTCTCACACAACTCACACAACACACACACACACACACACACACACACACACACACACACACACACACACACACACACACACACACACACACACACACACACACACACAGACACACACACACACATTTATAAATTCAAAATGTATATCATTTCATTTCCATTTAGTTTGTTGAAGTATTAAAATAACTCAAATTAAATAAAACCAAAACTTAATAAAAGACCTAACCCTAAATTCAGACATAATTCAACTAAAATTAATATAGATAACAAATACAAATAACACTGAGCCAAACACATATGCTAAAAAACAACAACAACTTACACATGATAAGAAATGGTTATAAAAACTGAAACAAGTCGTAGGAAAAATTAATTTCATAAACCACGAGTGTGCATTATAATCTCTGTCAAATATTGATTTTCAAATATCATGAAATTCTGAAGCGTAAATGTCTGAACTGTGTTTAAGTGAGAAAGACAAAGGCGACTGTGAGGACGAACGATGGTCAATTCTTCACTCTCCAAACGAGGTAATTAATAACTCATAATCAATCATCACCTGTATTGTTTCTCTCTTGATTCAGATCTGTGTGAAAGGCCCGAATGTCTTCAAGGGTTATCTGAAGGATCCCGAGAGGACGGCGGAGACGCTGGACGCAGACGGATGGCTTCACACTGGAGATATCGGCAAATGGCTGCCGGTACGTTTATATAACGATGATTATGTTATGATCTGTCCATATAGAAATCTGAGAGATATTGCTCGACTGAGACGTGTGCTTCAAAGCTGCTTCTTGAAACTTTAACCAGAACTCCAGCAATGAGTAGATTTTTACTAATATGTGACCCTGGAGCACAAAACCAGTCATAAGAGTAAATTTTTTTTAATGCATCATCTGAGAGCTGAATAAATAGCTTTCCATTGATGTATGGTTTGTTATGATAGAACAATATTTGTAAATCTGGAATCTGAGGGTGCAAAAAATCTAAATATTGAGAAAATCATCTTTAAAGTTGTTCAAATGAAGTTCTTAGCAATGCATATTACTAATCAAAAATTAAGTTTTGATATATTTACGGTAGGAAATTTACTAAATATCTTGATGGAACATGATCTTAATATCCTAATGATTTTTGGCATAAAATAAAAAATGTATAATTTTGACCCATACAATGTATTGTTGTCTATTGCTACAAATATACCTGTGTTACTTATGACTGCTTTTGTGCTGCAGGGACACATGTATAGAGTTAGACCCACCCAAAAAATGGTGTAAAGAACAGTTTTGACCATCCTTTTTTTATATATATATATATATATATATATATATATATATATATATTATATTATAATTCAACCCTAAACCACACACTTATCGTAACAGAAAACGTTATTTACTTTATACGACTTTTACTAACGAGGATGTCCCCAAAAGAGAGTTTTGGGAGATTTTGTCTCAAAATTGTCCCCAAAATATGGTTAAGTACACATCAAAAATAAATGAAAAAATTTGAATATCATAGTATTTCAACAGACTTTACATGTTTTCGTCAAGCAGTTTTAATGTAAAATATCCACGATGTGGCTTTTCTGCATGATGACATCAATTAAAGCAACACAAAATTATGATCATTTTTTGGAGACGTTGGCATCATCACTCAGCTAAATGACGGCTTCTTTGGTTTGTCTCCGTCAGAACGGCACGCTGAAGATCATCGACAGAAAGAAGCACATCTTCAAGTTAGCTCAAGGAGAATATATCTCCCCGGAGAAGATCGAGAGCATCTACATCCGCAGCGAGCCCGTGTCTCAGCTCTATGTGCACGGAGACAGCCTGCAGGTCAGTGGATCTCCTTTCACATGAGTTCCCAGCGCTGACCGCTTCATAACGGCTGATGATTGTGTGTGCAGTCGTGTCTGGTGGGAATCATCGTCCCGGATCCGGAGGTCTTCCCATCGTGGGCTCAGAAGAAAGGCTTTGAGGGATGCTATGACGAGCTGTGTGAAAATAAAGTAAGGCACACATACAATAAATTAGGATAGCTTCCCCTCAGCATAATTTACATTCAACAAACATACACTATATTGCCAAAAGTATTGGCACCCCCTTGTAATGAACAGGGTTGACTACTTGTACATACACTATATAGACAAAAGTATTGGCACCCCCTTCTTTAGAACAGATGCACTTCTAAATCTGTGGCAACAACGATGGGAACATAATTCATGTATTTAAAATATTATTTCATCTCTGTAGCAACAGTTTTGTAAGTGTCTAAAATGACTGAAGCCATATGTACAAGTCATTGGTGTTTGGTGATGAGTTTTTGTGCATTTACAAGTCACACCAGAGGTGTTAAACTGGGATTAGGACTTGGTTTTATGCAGACCAGTCAAGTTCTTCCACACTGACTCAATCAATCATTTTCTTTTTGAACCTTGTCTTATACACAGAGACATTGTCATGTTAGAATAGAAAAGAGTCCAAACTGTTGCTATAATATTAGAAGCACACAATTTCCTAGAATATCATTATATGCTTTAACATTAAGATTTGTACTCATAGAAATTACTAAAGTAGTCAAACCTGTTCATTAGAAGGGGTGCCAATACTTTTGGCAATATAGTGTACTTGCACAATAAAGAGTCGAGTTACTCTAAGACTGACTTCCATCAAAAGCAAGTAGAGAATTATATAGCAGCACATTATCAATGTTGGGGGGGGGTAATGCATTACAAGTAACGCGAGTTACTTATTAAGATTACTTTTTTAAGTAACTAGTAAAGTAACGGATAACTTTTTAATTTACAAGAAAATATCTGAGTTACTTTTTCAAATAAGTATCACCAGTTACTTTGTTTCTCATGTATTGAGTGACAGCTCTGGTGTTGCCATGGTGACAGATATCATAAGATGTTACTGTAGTTATAGAATAAATGCAAACATGCATTAATTCATCTCACTTGCAAAAAAAAACAAAAACAGATTCAGTATTCCTCAAAATGAATAAAAACAGTGAGATGCAACTCAGAATATGATGCAAACCTGCAATAATTAATTGTTAAATAATACAAATATCCTTTATGTATTTAATCCCAATGTCTACTGACCTTCGATGATCCAATTCAACCATAATAATAAGCAAAAATTACTCTAGATAAACATTTGTGCTTCTTGCTGAAGTGTGTTAAACTTACTTCTACATACTGTACAGACGTGAATTTACTTTTCCTTCTTATTCATTTCACTTTTGTTGCGAAAGTGCTTTTACATTTGCCAAAAAAATACTATTTTATATTAAAAACAAACAAGCAAGCCCTGGCCAGATTTAAAAAGTAACGCAAAAGTAACGTAACGCATTACTTTCCATAAAAAGTAATGTAATCAGTTACTTTTTTAGGGAGTAACGCAACATTGTAACGCATTACTTTTAAAAGTAACTCTCCCCAACACTGCACAAACGTAATCAGTTACTTTTTTAGGGAGTAACGCAACATTGTAACGCATTACTTTTAAAAGTAACTCTCCCCAACACTGTACAAACGTAATCAGTTACTTTTTTAGGGAGTAACGCAACATTGTTACGCATTACTTTTAAAAGTAACTCTCCCCAACACTGCACAAACGTAATCAGTTACTTTTTTAGGGAGTAACGCAACATTGTAACGCATTAATTTTAAAAGTAACTCTCCCCAACACTGTACAAACGTAATTAGTTACTTTTTTAGGGAGTAACGCAACATTGTAACGCATTACTTTTAAAAGTAACTCTCCCCAACACTGTACAAACGTAATTAGTTACTTTTTTAGGGAGTAACGCAACATTGTAACGCATTACTTTTAAAAGTAACTCTCCCCAACACTGCACAAACGTAATCAGTTACTTTTTTAGGGAGTAACGCAACATTGTTACGCATTACTTTTAAAAGTAACTCTCCCCAACACTGCACAAACGTAATCAGTTACTTTTTTAGGGAGTAACGCAACATTGTAACGCATTACTTTTAAAAGTAACTCTCCCCAACACTGTACAAACGTAATTAGTTACTTTTTTAGGGAGTAACGCAACATTGTAACGCATTACTTTTAAAAGTAACTCTCCCCAACACTGCACAAACGTAATTAGTTACTTTTTTAGGGAGTAACGCAACATTGTAACGCATTACTTTTAAAAGTATCTCTCCCCAACACTGCACAAACGTAATCAGTTACTTTTTTAGGGAGTAACGCAACATTGTTACGCATTACTTTTAAAAGTAACTCTCCCCAACACTGTACAAACGTAATTAGTTACTTTTTTAGGGAGTAACGCAACATTGTAACGCATTACTTTTAAAAGTATCTCTCCCCAACACTGCACAAACGTAATCAGTTACTTTTTTAGGGAGTAACGCAACATTGTAACGCATTACTTTTAAAAGTAACTCTCCCCAACACTGTACAAACGTAATTAGTTACTTTTTTAGGGAGTAACGCAACATTGTAACGCATTACTTTTAAAAGTAACTCTCCCCAACACTGCACAAACGTAATCAGTTACTTTTTTAGGGAGTAACGCAACATTGTAACGCATTACTTTTAAAAGTAACTCTCCCCAACACTGTACAAACGTAATTAGTTACTTTTTTAGGGAGTAACGCAACATTGTAACGCATTACTTTTAAAAGTAACTCTCCCCAACACTGCACAAACGTAATCAGTTACTTTTTTAGGGAGTAACGCAACATTGTAACGCATTACTTTTAAAAGTAACTCTCCCCAACACTGCACAAACGTAATTAGTTACTTTTTTAGGGAGTAACGCAACATTGTAACGCATTACTTTTAAAAGTAACTCTCCCCAACACTGCACAAACGTAATCAGTTACTTTTTTAGGGAGTAACGCAACATTGTAACGCATTACTTTTAAAAGTAACTCTCCGCAACACTACACAAACGTAATTAGTTACTTTTTTAGGGAGTAACGCAACATTGTAACGCATTACTTTTAAAAGTAACTCTCCCCAACACTGCACAAACGTAATTAGTTACTTTTTAAAAGTATCTCTCCCCAACACTGCACAAACGTAATCAGTTACTTTTTTAGGGAGTAACGCAACATTGTAACGCATAACTTTTAAAAGTATCTCTCCCCAACACTGCACAAACGTAATCAGTTACTTTTTTAGGGAGTAACGCAACATTGTAACGCATTACTTTTAAAAGTAACTCTCCCCAACACTGCACAAACGTAATCAGTTACTTTTTTAGGGAGTAACGCAACATTGTAACGCATTACTTTTAAAAGTAACTCTCCCCAACACTGTACATAAGTGTATATTGCACTAAATCTCCCCGAGGAGAAATAAAAGTGTATTGCTGATCCTGTGATGTGCAGCGTTCACCACGTTAGCGCTTGTTGATGTTGGTCTCTGTTTCGTGTCTGAAGGAGCTGAAGAAAGCCATTCTGGATGATATGGTGCGCTTGGGAAAAGCCAGCGGCCTCCATTCATTTGAACAGGTGCGTTCACATCATGAGCTACTGTAATAAACACAGTTATTGTTTACTAAATACTCTTTGGTGTGAAAATGACTCCTCACTATTGCTAAGGACTAGTAATAGCACAGATTAGTTAGAGAAGCATTTCATTTTAATTTAAAGGTGAAGTGTGTCATTGCTGATTAATGAATGTTTTGATGTTATGATAGAACAATATTTGTAAATCTGGAATCTGAGGGAGCAAAAAAATCTAAATATTGAGAAAATCATCTTTAAAGTTGTTCAAATGAATTCTTAGCAATGCATATTACTAATCAATAATTAAGTTTTGATATATTTACGGTAAGAAATTTACTAAATATCTTCATGGAACATGATCTTAATATCTAATGATTTTTGGCATAAAAGAAAAATGTATAATTTTGACCCATACAATGTATTGTTGTCTATTGCTACAAATATACCTGTGTTACTCATGACTGCTTTTGTGCTCCAGGGACACATATAGTTTGATGAAAGTTATCTAAGATTACTGTATATTCTTGTGTTCGGCAGAAAGGGCAAATTTATTGATTCTCAAAATCACGATCAGCAAAGCAAGGGAAGACAAGAAGTGTAATGACATCGTTCAGAAGTCATATAAACACGTACTCGTCTAAATTGGGACATTGCATCAAATTCCTGGACTTCTATTGTTTTACAGCTAGTTATAAATATTATAATTTAACTCTAAACCACACACTTGTCCTAACAGAGCTTAGAATGATTTTTACTGACGAGGATGTCCCCAAAAGAGAGTTTTGGGAGATTTTGTCACAAAATATGGTTAAGTACACATCAAAAATAATATCGCAGTATTTCAACAGACTTTACATGTTTTTCATCAAGGAGTTTTAATGTAAAATATCCACGATGTGGCTTTTCTGCATGATGACATCAATTAAAGCAACACAAAATTATGATAATTTTTTGGAGACATGGCACAGCAGCAGAAAGCATCACATATCATAATATGAGAGTTTATTTGCAAAATCACATAACTCTAATTTTCAAAAATCATGTTTTTATTGTGTTAGCTGTTTTTTTAGTTATGTTTTAACCTTGTCAAAAAACAACAACTGCAGTTTGATTGAGATTAATTGGAATGCACAATGAAAAAACATGATTTTTGAAAATTAGAGTTATGTTTTTGCAAATGAACTCTTCATTTATTAAAGTATGCTTAAGCCAGTGTAGTTATTACATTGTGTTTTTACGTTTTTCACAGCAATGCCACAGAGAAAACATTTCTAGTGAACCTTTTAGTGAATATTTCCTTAGTGTGAAGATTTGATGAATCTACAGAATAATGGAAAGTTTCCATGCATGGAAAAAATAAGCTTTGTTCTTAAAGAGACAGTTCACCCAAAAATGAACAGTCAGTCATCGTTTACTCAAACCTGTATGAATGTGTTTGTTCTGAACACAAAGGAAGATATTTTGAAGAAAGTTTGTAATCAGGCTGTTTTGGGGCACCATTGACTTCCATAGTAGGAGACAAATACTGCTGTTTCCCTCATTCTTCAGAATATCTTCCAGAATAAACACATTCAGGTTTGGATCTACTTGAGGATGATGATGACAGAGTTTCATTTTTGGGTGTACTGTCTCTTTAAGAGCATGTTGAGTGCTTCTTAACTTGATTATTCACGACGCTTTCTTTGACTCCCGACAGGTTAAAGACATCCACATCCATAAAGAAATGTTCTCCATACAAAACGGATTGCTGACCCCTACTTTAAAAGCCAAGAGACCGGAGCTGAAGGAGTATTTCAAGAGAGAAATCGAGCAACTGTACAGCAACATCTCCATGTAATCGCTCGTCTCCATCAGATGAGGACGTTCCTTCACTATTTGTTCTTCTTCATTGAAAACTAGCTGAGCCACGGGCGCCGAGGCCGAGCATGAGCTTTACTCGATTAAACGAGTAATTCCCCTTTGGCTGTGAATGTCAACAGACGGTGTGCCTTTAGAAACGTGGCAGAGCTACAACCAAATCAAGTCGTCCTCCAAAAGCGGACGCGTCCCAGCTAGCATGCATGCTTCATTCGGTGGACCGAGGAGGGTCACACCTGTCCATTCACCTTTCCTTTAGGGGTCCGAAGGGAACTCGATCGGCACATTTCCAGCTGAAAGCCATGCATGCTGTGTGCCGGCTGACGTTCCCAAGGATGCTTGTCTATGTAGTAAAGCTCTACAAACGATCAAAGCGAGCTCGACGGACTTAGCTTTTCAGTTCCATCCCAAAGTGTTTCAATAGTAGTGTACATGTTGACTAGATGTGAAATATTTAAGCAACGGTTTGAGGTGTAGAGAAACCAATAAGCTCTGCTCTTCAATGATATCAGAACTTTATCTTTGTATTTCATGATGAGGACGAATCTGCAGATGCTCGTTAATTCTCGGTTACTTTAGCTTCGTTTTCTGGCATTAAAACGATGCATTTAACATCCACCTGTCTGTTCGGCCTATATTATGTTTTTGTCTGTTTGCTAGAATGCTATTGACTTATTAGCTAACTTAACGATCAGGGTTATTCCATTTTTCTTCTATTTATTATTATTATTATTATAGGAGGTTATTCTCCACTACGCTCTTTACGCTGACTGTATTTTCTTACGAATCGACACAAGTGACTCCTAATTTAGCTCAAACACCTGTTAGTCTGAACATGTGAGCCTTACACATTTTGTATTGCGTTAAAATTTGGAGAGAAAAAAACCTCGAGATTTTCCCATGGTTTTGTCCAGATTTTGTTTATTTAAACAGCTCACTTGCATCTTTTCCTGATATTGAAGTCTTTTATGCGCATGTACATCTCTGCATATACACAGAAATAGTAACGAGTGTGTGTAAAACATGTAAAAATAAAGAAGAATTCTTTGTAATTCTATTGGTGGTCTTCAGAGTATGTGAAGCCTCTCCGTTCAAATCAGAGAAATATAACATTAATATCTTCTTTGTGCCACAGATAAAAGCAGTATGATTTCTTTAGTTGTTGTTAAGCCCACACAACATCTATCTATCTGTACTGCTGTCCAAACTGTTTGTTATTTCCATATTTCATCAATAATAAAGGTGCAGGGTCGAATCCTGGCCGATGTCCTCCTGAGACCCCCACAAAAAAAGTTTGTGAATTTAGTATTTTTATATTAGTTTAGAGAATAAGAAAAAAATGGAAAATTGACATTTTTGAAAAATTATATTTTATTCATATTTTATTCTATGTCGTCTGTAGAGGACACTAGGACTCAGTTTTCTAAAAATAAAATGCATGAATAAACATCAAAAAGGCAAAAACAATGGGATTTTTTTTATAAAAATTATAAAAAAAAATTAGGTTTCAGGATTTTTTTTATACTAAACTTTGTTTAAGGATGATTCTCAACTATGTTATACAATATATATAACAAAATGATGTGATATACCATTTTGTTTTATGCAATATGTGTGTAAAAAATTCCATAAACTGGTTTTCCCATTAAAACACACTGTATCTAATTTGCATATTAATGTGTTGCTGTTGGGACAGCATGTTGAAAAAATAATTGTCATAATGGGCAGATTTTCATAATAATATCTAATATTTCATAACAAAATAGATATATAATTAATTTTCCTATTCAATTGTTATGTCTCCCAAAATGCATAATAAACATGGTTTTAGTCCTGGACGTGTATGAAATTATGTTCCGGTTTCATAACAGCAAGTCATATTTGGATTTGAAAACCCATGTTGCTTTATGACAAACAATTTGAAGATTATTCAGATTTAAATGACATCTACAAAATATAATCATATTTCCATAAGGATGTACATTTTTCACTAAATTAAATGTATCCATATTTAAAGACCCAGTAGAGAGTGTGTTTATGATGAAACATCCAATCATTTAATATCTCTATAAAGCCCTGAATGTGTTCTGTACATTAACACTGTACATGTGACGTCTCAGAGAAATACACTACAATATACTGTACACTACAGAGACACAAACTATATCAATCATCCTTCTCTGAATCTGATTCAAACACTGAGACGTTCATGTTTTAATTAAACACCCCATCCATCATGATGATCTGGTGAGTACGTCCCATCATCTTTAAGTAGTTTGAAACTATAGTGTGTGACTTTATTAAGACAATAATTGCTTTAGTAGTAGGGCTGCTCGATTATGACAAAAATCATAATCACGATTATTTTGGTCAATATTGTAATCACGATTATTTAACACGATTATTAGCGGGCCGTATAACCAAAACATTTTTTTAATGCAAATCTAAAGTATTCAGTTAACAGCCTACTATAGAAATTGAATAATCAAATGTAAAATAAAACAGCGTAGTCTTCACTGTAAGAATTAATCTTCCTTTGTTTCTTATTAAAGCTACAAAAGACCTTCTGTGAAGAGCAGTGAGTGATTTTGTCTTTTGTTGTTTGATTAATATTAAGCACACAGTCGGAGCAGGAATATAGCGCGCTGTCACTTTAAGAGCCGCACGGATACAATTTACTGTTACACGCGTATTCAGTATCATGTGTTTACATTCATTTATTACATAACCGACGAGGGTTTACGTGAATAATCACTAAGCGCCACATTTTTGCGTGTATTTGAGCGTTTAGTCGCATACGTTCAGCTAAAGATGACTTTACATGCTCCGTCTCTGAGCGCATACACAGATATCCTCCTGAGGAACAGCGCAAGCTCTCTTTAAAACATTAATAAATCTAATCAACTTTAATAACTCAAGCACGTCCAATTTTGCAAAAGTAACGTTAAATGATTTTACTGATTTACAGTGAAAATGGGCTTTAATGGAGGAGTGAAAGCGCACTGCTGGACAGGGGGCGCCATAATCATTTTATCTTGATTATTGTATTTTCATAATCGTTGGAGGCCGAAATCGAAACTTCGATTAATTGCACAGCTCTATTTAGTAGTGACTGCGCCTCTCTACGATCTCCTGAAATTAACTTTTGGAAGCCTCACAATTCAACATTTACTTTTAGTGCTAGTACTGTTTATTACGCTATTCTTACAATTATGGTGATTTCTAATTCCATAATCCATAATAACTCTTCCTCCAGTGATAAAGTCCAGACACATATTAGTTCAGAGCTGTTTTGTCTTGTAAACGCTGCAGATTTCTCTCCTGATTCAGACCAGAACACTTTATCACTGGAGGAAGAGTTATTATGGATTAGTTATAAACGTCTTAATGCTGGATTTGTGTCAGCTTTGTCTTCTCCAGATGTTAACTGATGGACTGGAGTGGTTACTTGTGGATTATTGTGATATTTCTCTCATTCTGACGGCACCTGATGTGTTTTTGATGGAAAAAGAGGACGTATGGTCATCCTACATTTATTCATGTGATTGAAGAGTCCTTCTGCACATGCTATGCTATAAAATCTCTAGCGGTTCATATAAGTGACCCTGGAGCACAAAAGCAGTCATAAGTAACACAGGTATATTTGTAGCAATAGACAACAATACATTGTATGGCTCAAAATTATACATTTTTCTTTTATGACAAAAATCATTAGGATATTAAGATCATGTTCCATGAAGATATTTAGTAAATTTCCTACCGTAAATATATCAAAACTTAATGTTTGATTAGTAATATGCATTGCTAAGAACTTCATTTGAACAACTTTAAAGGTGATTTTCTCAATATTTAGATTTTTTTGCACCCTCAGATTCCAGATTTTCAAATATTGTCCTATCATAACAAACCATACATCAATGGAAAGCTTATTTATTCAGCTTTCAGATGATGCATACATCTCAATTTCACAAAATGTACCCTTATGACTGGTTTTGTGCTCCAGGATCACATATTTCCACTCGCTTGAGATTAATGAAGATAACACAACCCACTTTACATCCAGCATATCATCATGAACATGAACAAAACTAGACAACAGAACAAGTTCCTTCTAATCAGCTGAACGAAAGCATCACAGAAAACAGTGGATAAGAAAATAAAATGAAATGAAAATCAACCAAATTCAATAAAATCTATATTAAATCTACACTGTAAAAACTGAATCATGGGTTTTGTAATTTTAATTAAAAAAATTAAGGTGATAATTAAAAATAGTGAGTATATTTCATTAAAGAGATTGTGATTCAGCGTTGTATAGAAAATATTGAGGGTTTTTACTAATAAAACCAAGAGATGTGTTTTCATCATTGTTTTAAAGGAAACTTAAGCAGTTTTGAGGCTTGAATTGATGAACGTATTAAACTAAAACAATTAAGGAAAGAAGGCTATCTATTTATTTTAAGAGAATTAACTCAATTTTGCAGTTTTATTTTAGAGGTGATTGTTATGCTTTGCGTATGGCTGGATATGGAGAGTAAATATTCAAATTAAATGTATTTAATGTGTTTTTGAGTCTATTAATGTTTAATATTCAGTTTGACATTGAGTTTCTCTTACATTGAAGTTTCCATTGAGTAGAGCTTATGGTTATGGAGCTTATGGTTATGGAGCTTATGGTTATGGAGCTTATGGTTATGGATAATACTCCTATAAGGCATTAAGTCTTGTTCAATGAGCACTTTCCAGTATTTCTCAAGTATTTGAGCTGTTTACAGTCTTTTAAATGTACAAAATAACTCAGTCAAATACAAACAGGCCTCGCTTAAAATCACAGACTTGAGAATCAACTTAAAATAAATAAACACATCTCACTAATTATATTAAACTCATTGTGTCATAGATTAATTAATTTAGGAGATCTTACATGATATATTCAGGTAGATTCCATTAAAAAAAAAAACAAGCCTTAAAAACTACTCAAAAATGTTAAGTGTAATATTGTTACCATAATTTTTTAAAGTAAATACATTTTTTACAGTGTATGACTTGTCTGGCGGTGAATCTGGATCCTGAAGAGAAGGTCAGGTTTGAGAAATCATGAAAAATTGTCAAAAACTATTAAATAAATCAGTTTTTTGTCCACCTGTGAGGTCCATAACCTCTGCTACTGACCGCGTACTGGACAGCAAAATATTCATATTCAGAACCCACGAGCAGTTATAGTCCTTACAGTTATAGTTGCTGCTCTCAAATTTTAGCTTCTAACCTGGCCTTATCTCCAAATGATTACAGCCCCATTGACTCCCTCTGCCAATGCATTGATGAAATTAACAGTTGGATGTGCCAAAACTTTCTTCAGTTAAACAAGGAGAAAACTGAAGTCACTGCATTTGGAAACAAAGGTGAAGTTCTCAAGGTGAATGCATACCTTGACTCTAGGGGTCAAACAACTAAAAATCAAGTCAGAAATCTTGGGGTGATTCTGGAGACAGACCTTAGTTTCAGTAGTCATGTGACTAAATCAGCATATCATCTCAAAAACATTGCAAGAATTAGATGTTTTGTTTCCAGTCAAGACTTGGAGAAACTTGTTTATCACCAGCAGGTGGATTATTGTAATGGTCTCCTTCCAAAGAAGAGCATTAGACAGCTGCAGCTCATCCAGAACGCTGCTGCCAGGATTCTGACTAGAACCAGAACATCTGAGTCCTCAGGTCCTTACACTGGCTTCCAGTTACATTTAGGATTGATTTTAAAGTACTTTTACTCGTTTATAAGTCACTCAATGGCCTAGGACCTAAATACATTGCAGATATGCTCACTGAATATAAACCTAACAGACCACTCAGATCATTAGGATCGAGTCCGTTAGAAATACCAAGGGTTCACACAAAACAAGGGGAGTCCGCTTTTAGCTATTATGCCGCCCGCAGCTGGAACCAGCTTCCAGAAGAGATCAGATGTGCTAAAACATTAGCCACATTTAAATCCAGACTCAAAACTCATCTGTTTAGCTGTGCATTTGTTGAATGAGCGTCTGAACTGACTGCATTGTATTTTATGTATAATCCTTTTCTATTTAACTGTTTTAAATTTCATTTTAAATCAATTTCTATATCATTTTAAAATTCCTTGTTTTATTATTTTTAATTCCTTGTTTTTATTGCTGTGAATGATTAGTTCACTTTCTTTTATGTAAAGCACTTTGAATTACCACTGTGTATGAAATGTGCTATATAAATAAACTTGCCTTGCCTGGCCTTCTGTATTTCTTACAATTAATAACTTTGTGAATTTATCAGTTAGGATCATTTCTGTTTTATAACATTTGTCTGTATGGTGGGATAAATCCCAATCACGAAGCAAGATGCCTTTATTTAACCAAATCCTGACTCACAATGTTATCTTCTCTTCAGAACATCATAATAAGCTTTAAGCTTAGTCTCTATGTTCAGACTTAAGAACTAGTCTGGGGTGCGTTTCCCAAAAACAGCTGTCGCAAGTTCTGTCGTTACCAATAGAGTTCAATAGAGTTCAATGGAGTTCAATAGAGTTCAATGGAGTTCAATAGAGTTCAATAGAGTTCAATGGAGTTCAATAGAGTTCAATGGAGTTCAATAGAGTTCAATAGAGTTCAATGGACCTAGCTAATGCCAACTAGCAGTTTGCCAAAGGGGTAATCAGTCTTAGTTTTTGGATTCAACTTAGACTAATCTTCATTTTTATGTACACTGTCCTCCAAAAGTTTGGAAACGCTCTAGAAAAGTGGGGTTTTGAACAATATTGGCATGAATCCTTATTAATTTGTGATAATTGTGCACTGATAAGGGACAACACAAACTACGAAAACATATTTTATTACATAAACAGATTATGCATGTAATAAGCGTGACTGAATGCCATGAATGTCAATAACAACTGAACTTTATTCGGCTCCTCTCTCTCAGTAGAACCTTTACCGATAGCGCCCTCACAGGTGAGGCAACACACATATTACATCTCCCTTTTCTTTTCTAAGTTACATAGTAATAAAACGTAACAGGAACAGTAATTCAACTTAAATGAGGACAGCCATTTCTAAATTAAGGAGTATCAACATATTACATTAACAGTAATTTAATGTGCATCCTAAAGAGTCTCAGTTCATAAGTCTAATCTCATAGGTGGTTTACGAACTCTTTTTGGATATCTCGCTTCTGTGATGCTGGGCTCTGTCACACTGGACTGTACATTCACATTGGGCTCTGTAACCCTGTACTGGGCATCAATTTCATCACTGCCTTCTTCTTCTGTCGGTGGCACTTGGGAAACACACTCTTGTTCTGAGTCGTGGGTGATGCTTTTTTGTGGTTGTTCGCTGGTTTGTATGAGATGTCTTCTATTGCGTCTGAGTTTGTGACCATCACTTTCTACCACATAAGAACGTGGTGCTTCACATACTTCAACCACCTTTGCCGGCTTCCACTGTGTATCCTCTTGTACACGCACGTAATCACCAGGCTTAAGATCCGGCAGGGGTCTGGCACCCCTGTCATAGTACTGTTTTGTTTTGAGCTGATTGCTTTTGAGTTGTCTGTGTACGCCGGTCATGCATTGTGGTGTAAGCAATGTCTGTGCAGTGGGTAGCTGTGTCTGAGTCCTACGCCCCATGAACATTTGCGCTGGAGATGGGAGGTTTTCCAGAGGTGTGTTTCGGTAGTCTAGGAGGGCAATGTACGGATCGTGTCTGCCGGCCTTGGCTTTTTTAAAGAGTGACTTAATCACCTGGACAGCTTTTTCAGCTTTGCCGTTACTTTGTGGGTACCTTGGAGATGATGTAACGTGCTTGAATCCATATGACCGACTGAAAAGAGCAAAGTCAGCTGAAGCGTAAGCTGGGCCATTATCTGTTATCATCACTTCAGGTATACCATATCTAGCGAAATGCTGCTTGCAGATGTGAATGATGGTTGGGCTTTTAATGTTTTTCACCTTGTCGACTTCTATGAAGTTGGAATAGTAGTCCACGAGTACAATGTACTGTTCAGAATCAAATTCAAAAAGATCAGAGCCCACCTTTTTCCACGGCCTATGTGGAATGTCATGTCCTATCATGGGCTCTTTGCAGTTTTGTCTCCTGAATGTATTGCACACCGGGCACTTGGAAATTAGGTCAGTAATCTGCATTGACATGCCAGGCCAGAACATTATGTCTCTTGCTAGTCGTTTAGTTTTTTCAATGCCCTGGTGACTGGCATGGAGTTTGTGTAACATGAATCTTTGTTTACTTTGGGGAATGACGATGCGGTTACCTTTTAGGATTATGTCATCTTCTACAGTCAGTTCATCACGATAATCCCAGTAAGGTTTTGCCTGGTCTGGTAATTCACGTTTGTCTTCAGGCCAACCGTTTAGTACAAAACTTTTGACAATGGGCAAAACTGAATCATTTCTTGTTTCTGTTTTTATTTCCAACAGGCGCAATGGTGCGACTGGCAGTGAAGCAACGGTGCACACCTGTATATCATTATCCGCTGTGTCGTTATCTGTGTGAGGCTGATAATTTCTGTTGAAGGCATCAGCTATGTGGAGCTCCATTCCTTTTTTATACCTCACTGTCAAGTCATACTTCTGAAGTTTCAGGAGCATTTTTTGGAGTCGGAGAGGAGTGTCAGCAAGGGGTTTTTTCATAATCATTTCTAAAGGCTTATGGTCACTTTCAACTGTGAAGTGTCTGCCAAATGTGTACTGATAAAATTTTTCACATCCAAATACAATAGCTGCCAATTCTTTTTCAATTTGTGCCCAACGCTTCTGTGATTCAGTAAATGCTTTGGAAGCAAATGCTATAGGGCAGTTGTTCTGAAGTATCACAGCACCTACCCCGCAACTGGATGCATCCACACTAAGTGTCATTGGCATTACTGGATCATAATATTTGAGAGTAACTGTTTCAGAGACCATTGTTTGTAATTCCTCAAAACTCTTTTGATGAGCTTCTTCCCAGCACCATTCTGCGGTCTTTTCCAAGAGGAGTCTTAGAGGGGCTGTGACATCGGACAGTTGTGGGAGGAATTTTCCTAAGTATGTGACCATGCCAAGGTACTGTTGCAACTCTGTTCTGTTTTGTGGTTTATGCATGTTCCTGATGGCAGCCACCTTTTCCGGGTCTGGTTTACATCCATCTGCAGTCAGCAAGTGGCCCATGTAGCTCACTTCTTTAGCTTTGAATGTACATTTCTCCGGATTTAGTTTTATGTTCCTTTCTCTGATGCGCTGCATTACTCTTTCCAGTCTCTCGTCATGTTGCTGCTCATTCTCCCCCCAGATCAATATGTCATCCACAATTACTTCAACACCTTCCAAGTCTTCAAATGTTTGGGACATAATTCTTTGAAACATCTCTCCTGCACAGCTGATTCCAAACGGCAGTCTTTTGTAGGCAAATCTTCCAAAAGGACTGTTGAAGGTGCATAATTTAGAACTCTCTTTGTCCAATTTTATTTGCCAGTAACCGGACTGTGCGTCGAGTGTGGTGAACACTGTAGCACCAGTCATTCTTGTCACCACCTCCTCAAATGTTGTCATGGGGTAATGCTCTCTTTCAATTGCGGCATTCAAATTTTTCGGGTCCATGCATATTCTGACTTTCTTCTTTTCCGGTTTCCATATAGTGACCATACTGTTGACCCACGCTCTGGGCTCCACCACCTTTTCAATGACGTCCATTTTTTCCATCCGTTCCAGCTCTTCCATGACTTTGTTCCTGAGAGCCACCGGAACTCTTCTAGGTGGATGTACGACAGGCTGAGCATCGGGTTTGAGTTTGATGTGTTGTTCCCCTTCTATACAGCCAAGTCCCGTGAAAACATGAAGTATCACAGCCCTCTCGGCGAGTCCCGATGCGGCTGCACATTAATCATTGAGCTCTGACAGATATTTAGAGTAACTCGGGCCGGTTCCGGTTAGTTTCTCACTCCGTCGGCCGCCTGTGGACTCACTGCCCATCAATCGGACCTGATGCGGCGGCCTTTAGCGATCCGAGACTGCCGCATCCGAGCCAGAATCGGCCCGACCACTGTTGCCAAATAATTTTCAGGGGAAGTTGCTAAAGGAACCCAGCCGGCATTTCAACGTTGATTCACCGGTGAATCAGCGTCGGGTACCACGGTTGAATCAACGTTGGATTATGTTTCGATTTTGCAAATTGGATCAACGTTGATATTGTGACGTTGTTTCACCGTCTTACCTGCAGCATTGGTGAATTAAGGTCGTTCTGCAGACGTTGGATTAACGTTGAATTATGTGTTAATTTTGCTAATTGAATCAACGTTGATATTGTGACGTTGTTTCACCGTCGTACTTTCAACATGAATGAATACACAACTGTACGTTCAATTACAACCTAGTTTGCATTTAGATCAACACTGTACACATACATAAAGCTTACAAATCAAATGACTGGCAGCAATGGCTTTACAATCAACTTCAGTAAACTACCACACGCTGAAAATGGTAAAACAGCAGTTTTATTTTGGAAACATAGTATAAAACATATTAAAATAATCCCAAACTAGCTTGCAGTGTTTGTGCATGGATGTATTGTTAAAAAACTGTAAAATCCAAATACAACATTTAAAGACTCAAAGTGTTTGTACCATAACATGCATATTTTGCGCTGCACTTGCAAGAGAAACCCTTGTACTTCTTATGACTGAAACCAGTTGATCTTTTATTTTGGTGGAAATCTATAGTTTCTGTGAAAACATGTTTTACTAATGCGTCTCATTACAAGAGGTTTGTACATTTGTGCAGTGAGAAAATAACAGTTTGAGAATGGAACCAGCAACAGAAACCATGTCGGTGGTAAAGGGGTAGAGGTCTGCACGGGCTTTAAACTGAAGCCAGAACCCGGCCCGTACCCGAGATCGTCTGACCCGACCCGACCCGAGCGGCACAGTTAAATTTAAAGCCCGAACCCGAAATCTTAATTTTTTTTCACAACAAATAGCCAATTTTTTTAAAAAAGAGAGAAAGATGCTGTATTTCACGATTGCATGCAATGATCAGTAAACAAATACATGTAAAGAAACAGATTCATCGAGGCTCGGTCAGTTCACAAGGCAAGAGAAAAAACACTTACCAGTTATGAAAGTTTATGAACATCAGGTGCAGCTGTTAGATAAATTCTGCCCAGTTTTTGAATGGTTGTATATGACAAGACGATAACTCTTCCACCGTGCAAATTATGGTTATTTTCGTCAGTTAAGGCTCGTTAGCATTCGGCGTACTTTAAATCAGACACGGAGATGTAGTGCGGTAAGATCGCATTTATTTGAATTAATTAATCATTTATTTGAATTAGCGAGAGACAGAGAGATGGATGAAAGTTGCGTGTGTGAACCTGCGTCTGCGCGTCTCTCTCTACAAGCAACGAGGCTTACTTCAAAAACACTGATTTTACCCCCTCACTGCAGAGAAATATAACGTTGCGAGTCAGTAGGCTATCGAAGCTATTTTACTAATAAAAGTGTCTGTGCTGTGTGTTCGCTGCGTGATCTCTCTGATATCTGTGTGCAATAACGTGTGTGTTCATCTATGAAAGCAGCAAAGCCTGCATATAGTGTTAATTTAGCTACAAACCCGAGCCCGAAGCTATCCATTAAACATTAACCCGAAAGTATCTCGGGACCCGTCGGGCTCGGGTCGGGTAGCAGACCTCTATAAAGGGGTACAGGAGCATGTGACCGTTTTGTCGATAGCCAGAGGCGGCACTACATTTGACAGAGACAGTCGCCTTGAAAGTCTTTACGCAGGAAAAACCCTGCCTTGAATGAAATGCATTTAATATTTTAAGTAGGGCTGTGACGGGGGCAGATTTTTACTGCGGTGACGCGGTGTTGTGTATAATTTTATATATAATTCTGAAATGCAAAAATAAATGAGGCTCAATCATCTATTAACAAACGTGCGTGTTTATTTTAGCACTTCCGTCAGTGAACACTCAGCCTGCAAACCACTAAAATAAATATCAAAGAAATAATACAGTTAAATAGGAAAGTAGCCTTAAATAAGAAAGTTAAATACACCTCATGCGAGCGGCGCGGCGAGAACCCAGTATAATCAGTGATGCTGTCTACAGATGCGGCGAGATAAGACATGACAAATCCCTCACAGTAAACTGCCTCGTCCTATTTATGACGTACTGACACAAAGTTCAGATGTGCTGTAGACAGACTCAACCTGTTGTGCTGCGACAGACACGGTTCACTGTTCCTCCACCGAGCATCTCCTCGTCTGCACGCGCTCTCTGTGGAATAGGAGTCGGGCTATTTTCCACATTTCTTCAGGCACTTCCATTAACCGAACCTGTTCTTAGTCAATAGGGGCGACAGTCCTCCAGAGCTGGCTAATTCATGGTACTGCTTTTGTTACCTACAAAAGTTTACTTTAGGTTTCAGCCTGTCCAGATAAGCACATCCTTGATTGGATTTTATTTTGAAACCTTCATGTGTATCATGTGAAATGAGTAGATTAGCCACCTTGCATCTAACTCTCTCTTATTGGTGGTCCAACCAATGCTATTTTATTACTGATCAACATTTTTGTAGCAGAAAGTGATTTAAATGAACGCGATTCACGCTCCGCAAGATTACTTTCTCACAAAATCTGTTCCCTCGTTAGATATCTTCGCAAGAATGATTGCGCTAAAATTCTCCTCTTAATGTTGCGTGTGTGCGCTAAACTTTGTCTGACTGCACATCTTCGTGTCTTGAACGTAATTTATTATTTTACACCTGTTAATCAAAAGTTAAACCAACAGATCTTCATGATACCCGAAAATTACTGGCCTAAGTGAAGAGGGAACTAATCCTGATTCTAGAAATGCGCAGCGGAATTCCTCGCATCCATAGTATCTACTCCAGTACCAAATGCCTGACATTTTGGTTGATGCGAACCACAAAATCTATAAATCATTTAAAACAGCGTTTCAAGCACATTCGCTTACGACTGTGGCTTTTGAATATAACATAATTCTCTTAATAATATTTACTCAAGCAACAGTCCAAAGAACAACAGTATACACCAGACCACCACTATACTTTAAGTGTAGTAATGTATATTTATTTATCAGACGATGCGCATTAAATAGATTCAAATTAATCTCCAAGAGTACAGTAACCATCCTGTTAACATTAAATGAATGGTTCCTTTACTCTTTATACTTGGTGTATCAAAACTGCAATACCATGTAACAGCTACTGATCTAATTAATTACAACTGACATTAACAGATCTAGCCAAACGTCTACGCAACTTCAATGACTCATCAATCAAATAAAGACGTACTGCCGCAAATCTCTCACAATCCTATGGGAAACACTTATTGTAAAGAGATATCAAAATTAAGATTAATCACCCCAAATAAATCATAAGTGCTACCATCGTACCAAGAACCGTACAACGCGTCAGAGACAATTAAGATATTACCATCAGTGTCAACCTAATCAAAAGCACGGACACGATAACGCTTCACGTGTATTTACTTTATTTGACCAAACACGTTATTTGTTTCTTACGACAAAACTATTCTCGTACTTTATACGTATGGTTTACCATCTCTTGGCACATCGGACTACCTGACCGTTATTTACATTTTGAAAACATTTAATAACTGACCACATGGTGACAGTATCACCGTTTCACAAAGGATAGGTTAAAGATCGGTGTATAAGATCAGATTAAATTTTCCAGTTTGCATCACCTACAGTGTGTTTATTTCACGACAAATTTGATGTTTGTGTTTATGAAGAACTCTCAAGTTAATGAATAAGGTATCAAAATCTTGAAAAAATAGCTCTCAAAGGGGGCGTGTCCCTGGCGGGCAAGTCAGCCCACTCGTTCCTTTCAAACATCTTCCCAGCAGTATTTAATAAGAGCGGAGCTATTTGTAAGTGTCGCAATTAGGTATTATGCATTTCGTGTCGAAGGCATCTAGCTAGGAAACTTGGTTAGTAACTAACGGTAATGAAGTAACTCGCGTTGAGCGTGATGCTTGATGTAATGCTCTGTATTTATTAGGTTGTAAGAGCGCTGCAGAACGTCAGTATGACAGAGAGCGAATCAAAAGCATCTGGGCGTTCTCTCTTAGCTTCGCTGTACTCGTGCACACACTGGTGGCTGCAGCGCTGTTAAGTCAACCCCTTATGGTTTGGGGGCGGGGCCGTGGCTGATTGATCATCGAGTCATGATTTAGCCCCGCCCAGAAAATCCTGATCCAATTGGTAAATGGTTTAACAGCTACCTATTAGTATACACAGGGTCGAAGTTGAACCAATTTGGTCGCATATGCTCCGAAATGTAATCTGTGCGATCCAAAATATTTTGGCATTTGTGCGAGTGCAAATAATTGTTGTGTGGACTCTCAGTTCCTGCTAAACGTTCGGAATTAGCACAGAGTGCCACGTAAGGGAGTAACTTGGAATAGGGGTTGCGATATAACGATTTTTGATGTGGCATAAAGAATTGCTCCACATGCTTTTAAGAAATATTGTAGTACTACAGCGCCTTTATCATGCAGTTCTGGTGCCCCGGTATGTACGTACAAGCCACACCATTCGTGTTAACTCAGCGGTAGTTACACTCACGAAACACTGCACTTATTCAAATGCAAAACTACATTATTTGGTGTATTTTGAAGCCTGCCGGTTAACTTTTCATTCACCCTGGTCTGACGCGCTTTTCTGTCTCGTGCACCTAAGCCTGAACTTAAAACTGTCTAACAGCGCCTATTACTAACTAATTATTTTTAACTAATACTGCAAAACCACAATGTTTACATATAGATCAGTTAGTTACTTAAATAAAATTAAACCTTTTAGGGAACGAGCTGCCTGTATATTAGACGTGCAGCCTTAAAGGGACAGAACTAAACATCGCCACTGTCATTAAAGGGATAGTTCACCCAAAATTTAAATTGTGATTTTATCATCCATGATGTCCAAACTTTTAATTTCTTTCATTTTGAAAACTAAAAGATATTTTGAAGAATTGGGTAACCAAACATTTGGTCCATTGATTGTAGGATAATTATTTTCACAATCACTGTGGACCAGCAACGTTTTAAATAGCATTTGTCAGCAGAAGAAAGAAACTCAGGTTTAAAACTAATTTTGATGTGTAAATATGGTTAATATAAAACATGACAGAATACGACGACAGAATTTTTATTTTTAATGTTAAAGATGAAAACAAGTAGAATACAATCCTCAAAAAATAATAAATACTACCGTCGGATCTTATTTTTATATTCCTTAAACTAAGGTTCAACTTTTATTCACCGGGCACTGAAAATACAATGTTTAGGGTCGATTGTTGTATTACATTTGTGTCATTCGAATATCAGTTCTTAATTATTATAAAATAAATATGACAAAATTTTTTACTACTTTTCTAAATAATCAATTCTTTAAAATAATATTTGAACTGAACACTGTATTGATAGATAGATAGTTGCTAGGCAGGGTGTTTTGGGTGGTTGCTAAGGTGTTGCTATGCACTAAAGTTGCTAGGGTGTTCTGTGTGGACTTCTGTAATATCCTTATATCCATGAAGCCTTTTGTGCATAAAAGAAACTCAGATTTGGAAAAACTGATGGTATGTCAGTGATCTGCCATTTAAAAGTGTTGATGTCCTCAAACCCTGAGTAGTGTTAGTAAAGCACCTTGTCTGTGTAGTAATACCGGACCTGCTCTTGTGTTTAACACAGTGTCTGACTCTTCACTTCACCACTGATCACACATTTCTGTTTTGTAGGATAAGAAACATTATTTCTACCATCACCAATAACCAATGGTTTGCCAACTTCATCCGGCTAACCCTCGCGCTCAACATCATGTTCATCATTTACGTGGTTGATTGGGGACTGAACGATCTTTCTCCTACGTTTTATGTAAGTATCGAGATTAGGGATGTGCGGGTCAAGTCGACTAGTCGACTAAACGGTACAGCTCCTACTAGTCGACACTGAAAACAATAGTCGACTACACGAGAGAAAAAAAAAGAGATGATTTTATCATTCAAATTACCATCATTTTAACGTTACATTTAAAACATTTTAAAGAACACTTAAAATAAAACTTTTGAAAAAGAATTCATATCAAAATATTTAAATATATAAATATTTTTAAAAGCGTATCTGGGCGGGAACTATAATTTTACCTCACATGCGTTTTCTTCATGTCAGTTGCGGCGAGCTCCACGCGAAAGACCAGCAAGGTGTGGGATGGAAAGGTTTTGTGTAAACTGTGTAATGTCAAATTGGCTTACAATAACTTTACTGGAGCTATGCGTAATCATATTCAATACAGGCATGTATGCGTTAGCTTGGAGGCTAGCCAAAGCCAAATGTCAATCATGTCATACACTACAACCTGCCGCCGCGGTCCGCGATCCTATCCGTTCTTACTATTCCTCTAAACCAGTGGTTCTCAACGTTTTTTTTCCACCGGGCCGCACTATGGTCCAAGTGCAAGTCTCACGGGCCGCACGCATGTCATTAACATATTATGTCAACAATTCAAACCAACCAGATTTATAATATTATTTATAGCCTAAATATTATGATATCTAAACGATTACATTTATTGAAATAAATAAATAATTCTACTCGCCATTAATAAAACACCTGACGCTGTCGGGAGCTGACCAATTTTGTGAAATTCTGTTCGAAAGTAGTAACAGCACAATGAAGTTGTGATTGTAAGTTGCAGAAGACGCGCACGGAAGCGTTACTTGACGCGCGACACTGCAGAAAGTGTGCATTCACAATTGTAGCCTATGTTGATCCAAATATGGAAAGCATTTTCGAATTTAATAATCTGAGGTTCTCTCCAGAGATGTTTTGTCACATTTCTGTTATTAAGGATGATTGCTGCGTAGTAACTATGGGTGTTTCTTTTTACCTGAACATCTTCAAGTGAGTGGTGCGGGACAAAACGAAAGTCCAGCACTCTCTTCACTGCTGATGCTATTCTTGTTTGAATGCGTTCCTTCGCTGGCATTCCACATTTCGTTTTCTCCCTTAACAAATTTGTCCATTCTGATGCTCAGTTTTACAGAACTAATGGCTGCTGATGACTATTTGAATTGAATTCTGCCAAAGTGCGCGCTTTTAATTGTTCGTTAAATGCGTAACATTAATTAGGTGAGTACATTGATCTGAAAATAATCATGTCTGAAAATAATATTAAAAACAAAATTATTTTACATAAAACATTATAGCTTATATTTATTTAGTAATTTTTTTAAATTAATGTAAAACCTAAAATGAATTGTAAAACTGAAAGTTATTTTTTAATTGTGTTCAAACTGTAATTCAGCATTCAGCATGGTGGGCCGCATTTGGATTCGTGACGGGCCGCATGCGGCCCTTGAGCCGCGGGTTGAGGACCACTGAACGAAGACCCACTTCGGTGGTGGTGCGGGATTTCTAGGCTCTTTTCGAAACTGTCTGCTTGCTTGTAGTTATCTCTCTGTGTGCCTGTGACTTTAGTTCCTGCCGAGCGCTTTTTTTTTTTTTTAACTGCAGAATCGCCTCTAGTCCCGTCTTTCTCCAGACCACGTTAACATGATAAATTCACTGAACAAATGCGCACGGTCTGAGTAAGTAAAACGAGCTTTGTTTTGTTTTTAGACAATATAGCCAACATGAAGTACATTTTTAAAAGCCGTTTTAATGCTATTCCTTGATAAACTTTCCTATTGTTTTTTACTTTTGTTTTAATATGCTTAATATGTTGGCTAACGTTATATGAAAATGAAGAATGCTGTCAGTCTATTGATTTGTTTTCCATTTCTGCATTGCTCCAGCCGATCTGAATAAGCTACGCACTGGTTTATGAAGAGTGTATGCTCTTCCTTTATTCTGTTTAACGACCACCTAAAATGAATTGATGATAACGCGAGGCAAGCATACGGCACAATCGTGACCTATTTTTAGCAGAATTCATTGAGGGATTTGACAGTGTGATTCAAAGATTAAGTATTTCAACTGTATGCTGTTATATAGACAAGCACTTTTTTGTGTGCCATTTTTGGGGGGTTTCTAGCTTTTAGACTAGTCGACTAGTCGGATACAAAACTTCCGTTTAAACGACAGTCAAATTAGTCGTAGCGCACATCCCTAATCGAGATGCACGGTATATATGGTGGAGAGTATCACGACGCAGGTGCTTGCTTCCGCTTCATGTAAACAATGGTTTAATAAAGTAGTAATTTTTGTTTTCTTTGCACATTAAAAGTAGCTTTGTAAATTATCTCTTAACAGTAATTTACTGGTCATTTAGCAGTAAAGTCAGTATGTGTGAAAGGGGCTGATGTCATGAAACATGACACACATGTACTGAATCAGTGTTAGACAAAAGAGGCATATTTATTGAAAACAAAAGGAAAAATAAGCAGCGCATGACCTAAACGAGCAAACCTAATAACCTACACTAAACAGCATACCATGTAAAAGTCAGCATATTATAACCAGGGGTTGCGTTAACTGAAAATAGTCTTTC